>JABSTQ010002862.1:0-119381 GCA_013358835.2 Ixodes persulcatus
AATACCCTAGAACATATAGACGCTTTTGCACACACACCAGATTACAGCCACCATTGCTGACCTTCTCTTGTCTTACTGAAATACCGAGTCACTAAAGGGGCGGTTGACAAGCCTCCGCAAGGGACAATGCTGGAGAGAAGGGCATAGTCCAATCTAAAATGGCAATAACCTTTCTGCTGTGGCAATGATGGATCGAAGTGATCGATAAGAGGAAACAAACTGAAGGTCGGTTATGGCGGAGCTGATGCACACCTGCTGCAAGGTGTCTATAACCTAGGGAATACAAATACATCATTCACAGCCTAGAGCTCCCGAGAGCAGACGGACATCAAACTTGGTTCTAGAGGTAAAATAATAGAGAAGAAACTTCTTCCATGTGGACTCAAAACACGAGGGAGGCTTATTCAACACATTTCAGTCCATCATTATAGTTATTTATCCTTTCAATATAAACTTGTCATTCTCTTTAGTCAGAACTATTTCAGTGGAGAAAGATAAATTCGCGCAATTATTTCCATCAAATGCTTTCCACTTTCAAATATGGATCTCTAATTTTATGCAAGGTTTACGAGAAATCCTGTATTAAAGAACAATTAAATTAGTATAAATGTTGCAGAAGAATAAGGAGAGGTACTAGCTGTGTCAAAACACTTGATCAAATGCAATAACTGTGTGCCATATGAAACTCTACTAAAATAGTTCTGACCAAAAGAATGACCACAAGCGTATATTGAAAGAATGACTAGGAACAATAAAGCTTGTAAATGTCTTTAATAGGCCTTCCCTGTGTTTCAGACTCCGAATAAAATAAGTTTTTTGACCTACATTTTTTCTTTAGACACAGGTTTGATGTCCGTCTGATGCTTCTGTATTTCCTAGGTTGAAAGCTCATGGACATTCTCTGTTGCTTCTTGAATCAGATTTACCCAGAAATTAAAAAGTGGCTTTTGGGGGTTTTCTGGTCTTGGGTATGTGAGGGGTTGTGAACAGTAGAAGGCTGTAAGTTCCAGGATCAAATTCCTTTTCAAAGTGGTTAGTTATTGTTTGGTGGGAAAGAGTGTCTTCGTGTCTCCCCGTTTTCCTTTTTTTTTCCGGGGGGAGCGGGGGTTGCCTAATAATGTTTTTCCCTCCATTAAAATTCAGCTGTGTTCGAAACTTCTCTGCATTTGTGTCATCCTTCAGAGAATTCTAGCCTCGGGTAAATTCACCTTATTTAACTGGCATCAGCTAGCTTGTGCATCCTCGTTTTTTTCAATATTAAATATTTTGTATCAGTTAAACTTCAATGTACAACATGAACAGTGACTGGCAACAGAAAGAATAAAACAAACTCCGGACAAGGGACAACCAACATTTCTTTCCCTTGTCCGGAGTTTGTTTTATTCTTTCTGTTGCCAGTCATTGTTACCAACACGCTCTTCAATTCATGTGAACATGAACAGTGTTCGTGATTCAATCGCAAGCACACAGTTAATGCATAAAACTGAATAGGAGCATACTTTTGTTCACTACTGTTGATGATTGAACTAGTTGATATACCATTATTCAAAAGAAACAGCGCGAAGGACACAGAAAAATAGGAAACAAACACACCACAGTACTATGGTGTGCTCATCTGTGCCACCTAGTCTATGCCATTTGCATTTTTTTTGGTAATGCAATTGTTAATACATTTTTGTTTGGGAACATCTGGTACTAGAGCCCTGCCATGGCGTTCACTTTAAAGGCAACTCCATTTTTCAATCATCTGCAGTTCCCAACGTTCTCATAGGTTGCAACCCGCCAGTCAAATGGAGTCAGATTAGCCAGCCCTGCGGGAAATGTCAATTTGACTTTTTCAGACATAAGCACCAATAACTGGCGCTCACTTGAAACATGCCAAAACAAAGAACATAGCAAATGATTCGACCTTTTTGAAATGATCATTTTATTTTGCTGAGAACGTACGGGCAGGTCGCAGCCCTAGCAGCACACTGCTCCGGGTCATACTTGGGCCAGTTTGGCGCATGCTTGTACCAGGCTTGAGCCAAGTTGGCTCTTGCTCGCGCCAGTCTGGCCCCAGCCTGTGCGAAGCAAGTGTGCTGCTTGGGAGGCTACTGTTAGTGTTGTAGGCGTTATCGAAAAAAAGTAACGAGATACGTTACTCGTTACTTGCAAATAAAAGGAACACGTAACCGACCTACGTTAGCTCAAAATAAAAGGAACGTGTTACCCTTACCGTTACCATTAGAATGTAACGCACGTTACTTTCGCGTTACTTTTCGTACTATAAATTAACACTTTTCACACTTTTGACGTTAGAGGTATCCATAAGCACCATATTTCAAGAAACATTATGTCCATCCAAAAAGAAAGTTTAATTCCCTTCTTTTTTTCACGGTTATAACTAAATACTCACGCAAAAAAAAAAGCAATGAGCCTAAAAAATGTATGTAACATGGCGCCTAAAAACACGCATTGTTTTTTTAAGTCTTGGGAAGAATATGTGACGAGTAACTTAACTGCATTACACGTTACTCGAAATAAGTAACGTAAGTACGTTATCTGTTACCGTTTTGAAAATGCAACGAGTATGTTACCAGGTTACTAAATAAAAGTAACGCGTTACCGGTAACGACATTACTTGTAACACGTTACCGCCAACACTGGCTACAGTACAACAAGTGGTGGGGTTTAACTTGAGATAAGCACTTTCTTATACAACTTCGAGTTTATATTTAAATATATATACGAGGGGCGTTCATAAAGTTCGTATTATCGGCACAAAAAAAAAACGAACAAAACGGAACAAGACAGGCATCAACATGAGCGCGCGTACCTCTAGTTTCCGCACAGTATAAACATCGCATGCTATAGTAGCTCGGAATGCCGCTAGGGTATCGAAACAAAAATGGCACCACCCGTCGGTGCCAAGCACACGCAGTGATCCGTTTTTTTCATTTGAAGGGAAGCAATGCCAAGGATATTCATTCCAATCTGTGAGCGTTGTTTTGGGACAACGCCCCAGTTTATGACACTTTGGTTAAATGGCGCCGACGCTTCCAGTGTGGCCAAATGAGAGGAAAGCATTTCAACGACGGCGACCAAGTGATTGCTGAAGTGGAGCGATTCATAAACACTCAAAACGAGGAGTTCTATAACAATGGCCTCTGGCATGTGGTGCATCGCTGGAAAAAGGGGGTAACTTTTGGTGGCGAATATGTAGAGAAAGTTTCAACTTCTACTCGAGTTTGATTGCTGAATCTCTATTCCTTCGTGACAATAATACGAACTTTATGAACGCCCCTCGTATATATCTATATATATATATATATATATATAGAGCAGAATATATATATATATTGATATATATATATATATATATATATATATATATATATATATATATTGAGCAGGACTGCGCACCAATCTAAGTTTGTAGCAGATTTATAGTTGACATTTATACGATTAATTGATCAGTTAATAAGAATAATGCAAAGGTTCTTAAAATAGTTAAAATAATACAAAATTAGGAATATGACATTATATATTAGGAGAATGTAATTGGTGGGATTCCTACATCCATATTAATGAAGGAATCAAAATTATAAACTTTTCATTTATTTTTTTGCGGTGTGTATCGCACACAATTAAATGCCGCACGTCGGTGACAGAAGCTGACCTCAAGTTGTCAGCTACTGAATAATATTGAATTATAGTAAAATACCGGGGGAGGGCACACCCCGCTTTCTTTGAAAACTGGGTTAATCTAGATATGGGCGCTTGCCCCGTCACATCTGGCACTTAGCATATATTTAGCAGAATTCCCAAGTTTGAGAGATGTTAATAGTGGGCGCTTGAATGAAGTAGGCGCTTCCCCCTTATTAAACTGTAATTGGAAGGTGGAAGATTTGGAATACAATGAAAAAAAAATACTCCAACAGGAAGCTGAGGAGCAAATATGGTATAGCTCTTAGAAAAGCCTACGCTGTAGAAAGTTACTTCCTGTAATGGCCTACGAGCTGACAGTACCCACAAATTAATTCATAAAAAATAAATGATAGTTCTGATAGCATTGCTGAAATATAAGGCAACCCTCCATCAAGACACATGAAGTCAAGGCAGGTTTCCTCCAATAACCTGTTATTGTATGGCTGCCATAAAGCACAAACACCGGAAGACTAGTCTATACAGGCTGTCATTTCAGTCAACTCACGTTAGGACCCTTACCGTTCATGTCAGATTCAGCCTGGCCAGGGCGGCACATGGCGGAAATATTCAAACTGCACTGTAGTTTATTCTATGGAAACGAGCACATAATATAAGTAAAACCCTAACTACAATTCTCAACAAGGAATATTGGGCAATAACTTCTTGTATTTCCCTCGCTGCTGACAGATACAATAGGCAGAATGATACTACACACGAATTCATCAAGACATGCCACAGATTGGCTGTCATCGTTGCAGACTGCGACCCTACCCTCGTACCGTGTACTTTGTGCCATTATGGCTGTCTGCACTTGACCACCCCATGGGGGAGAGGGGCAAAGATGATTAACATCTAGGCAACCTGATCAGCAGCTGTGTGCCCATAGGTTAAAGTGAAAACTAAGCTTGCATCACTAACATTCTACACAGACGATATTTGAATAATTAGCATGGGCGAATTTCAAAATATGGTTTTCTACCATGCTAGAATAAAAAAACAACACATGAGGACAAATATGGAAACCATTCACTTTGATTAAAAAGTGATGTCTAGCTCGGGACGCAGAAATTCAGCACGATGATTCAGACACCTTCACACTTCCTGTATCTTGGTCGCTACACTAAATGTTTTGCATCCAAAACTTTACATTGTTTGTAATTAAAAAAATGTAACTTTTCTGTATTTGTTTTCCCATTGCTTTTATTCTCAGAAATAGAGGAACCCCGAATATTTTTTTATCATGTCCTAATATCAATTACACCCAGGAAAGAAAGGCCACCACATCACATTAATGGGCCCAGATGCTTGCGCAACATTTTTAATTCACAATTTGCACAACCGTACACGCTGAGAAGCTGAAAACGGAGCGTCGCCTTCTTATCTTCTCGCCACAAAACTTTACCACGAAACAACGTCAAAAGAAAATACTAACGCTAAGCTCGCTGATGCTGTACCAACCCGAAAACTTGCCCTGACAATGCAATACGAAAGAGGACATGAAAGCAACATGCACTGTCTGATGTCTCAACATCTACTACAAGATAGCTTGGTCACCTGCTCCAATGGGTTTAAAAACGTATTTTACGGTACGCAAAGAAAAACGTTGTGGGAGATTGCATTGCCTTGCTCAGACCCGGATCTCCAACTCCGAGTCGTGCAGATGGTCCAAGGCGCCGCCAAAGCCCAGGGCCTGGCCGCCGCCTGAGGAAGAAGAGGAAGGGCCCTCCCACTCCCCTCCTCCTTAAACCCCACCTTGGACAAAATAAAGTTTACTACTTCTACTGTGTCTTAATGCTTCAATGTTGATGTTCTAAAGTACCTAAAACAAAGAACAACCCGCACAGTTAAAAGTATTCACAGCAGGTCGCTAACGCCCTTCTCATGCCGTGCAAATTGCTTAAAACATTTCTTTGTTTTTCTTCTTTTCGATCAACATTGAAGAATGCAACCGGCTTCCGCAAGAAGTCGCAGCTTGTGAGAAAGTTGAAGAATTTTCTTACAGTTGAAAAAACATGTTTTGGAACACTTAATTTGGACATTTTGTAGTTTGTTCAAATTCGATGATGTCATTTTTGTACTTACTACACTGAATGTCAATACGGGCTTCGTTGTGCTGTGCTAAATGTCTATTATGTCCCTCTTTCTGAATTTTAATTGAATCGTATCTCTGTAATTTTATATCCCAAGGTGTTTTTGCTTCTCTTGCGGCTTGTGTGTCACCCACATCTACCTCAGCTCTCAACCGAGAGTCAGCAGTATATCTATATATTTAAAAAAACAAGGATTATTAACGAAGTCGCTCACACTGAAAGTCAAATGTCTGAACCAGCTTTTAAAGTTTGGTTGTGTGGTCCGTGACCAGGGCCGGATTATCCAGAGGATTCAAACGGTTCGAACGAACCGGGCCTTTCTTTTCAAGGGTGCCTCTCGACTCCCAGGTACTAAAAAAAAAATGGCGGCTATCGTAATTTCAATTGCGAGACAAAAATTGTAGCTAGATCGTAGTCAGAGGTTAACCATTATGGTAACAAACAATGTCAATTCAGTTAATGAATGTTTTTAAACATAGAGGATGTTTTTTCTTATATTTACAGATTTGTTTTAAAAAAGCCGTGAAAGTTACGCCAATGGCGAGTGTGCAGCTGAGTTATACGACCAGCGGGACATAATATAGGGAAATAATCGTAACGATAATTCAAATAATTAACTGTTTAATTAACGAAGATAAACATGCTTTCAATTAAAATGTTGCTGTAGCAAAAACCACTAAATGAGTAATTTGTAGAAAGACTTTGAGCGTGTGTGAAGCGCAGTAGTGCGCTAAAGTTACCACTCATTCAACAGGCACAAGACTAGCGGTGACAAAACGCGGATGATAAAAGACGGAAAAACCACACGGGCGTGTCATCGCACCCGTTGCAAGCTTTTGGCTTGCTCCAGCTGCACGAGTGGTAACTTTAGCGCTCCTCCGAGCTTCCAACATACTCAAAATCTTTCTAAAAGTGACTGATATAGTGACTTTCGATGACGCTGAGCAAGTTTCTAATTGAAACCATATGTTTATATTCCCTAATAAAATAGTTAGTTAACAAATATTATTTAATTACCCGAGTTACCGTGACTATTAGCGTCCTATATTATGTCGACCTGGTGATATAACTCACCTGAAAAAACGGTATTAGTTTATACCTGCAACGGCTTTTTTAAAACAAATCTGGAAGGAATAAAAAAACACTCTTATAAGCTACGTTTGTCTTTTAGTTCGGTTTTCATCATTGTTGCTTGACAATTTTAGCTGAGATTATAGAACTATGACTTCGCTAGCGATTATTTTTACGCAGATATCGAACTACGCACAAAGGAATACAACAAATAAACAATGCGAACAAGTCAGCTTTTCACTGTTGCGCCCAAGGTGTGGGTCTAGTTGAAAAGTAATCAAAACCTGATTTCACCGCACCTTCGCGCACTTTTATTTATTTATTTATTTATTTCAGTACTCCCAAGGCATTGAGGCACTAGAGAGAGGGGGTTGTACAAGACAAATTTGGAATACAAACAATATACAAACTGTAAAAGTCAAGCACTATACGTGTTTAAAAAATGTGTAAACAAGTTTAGAAAATATTGAAGAAGGTGACTTTCGCTCAGGAAACCTTGGTTAAACAACTTAGGCTTTGTAGACTTGCAGTGTCATAGTTCTGCGCAGACTCCACTAGTGTATCATTTTTTTGTTCTGTGAGATTTCTGTGGTGAAAGTTTTATGAAATTATCGTTTTTCTCCATTTTGGCAAACTAATTACGCATGAGTTTGTTGCTAGCAAAATCTGGAAGATCCTGCTAAAAACACTTCAAACGGGTCCTTCAGTTCAGTATGCACACTTTCTGCGTGATGCACGCTAAGGACCACAGGCTATCAGTCATACAGCTCTGGCTAAATTACTCATCTGCAGTATAGATCAGTCTCGCGATGCCCCAAAGGCAAGTCGACCTTACGCTGTCAGAACACGAATGTCTAAATTATTTTGCGCGAACTTTTGAGTTGTGAGCTGCTGGTCAATAATGCGAACAAATCAGATGTGAAAGTAAACATGGAAAAGCACGGAGAACAACTCATAAGGTTTTACATAGCTTACAAAGATGACTTCATTAAACGCACATGTTACGTAATGACTTACCCGTGTGCATCGTTTTGATTTCGTGGTCTCCAAAATCATAGGCAGGAGTTGTTGAAAGCGCCAGATATTAATAATGGGTTCGAAGATTTCTTAGTTATCTCCAGGTTAGATGGACGCGCAGCCTTTCAGAAATCTTCCGGAATTTTCATCTACTCTCTCTGCAGAAACTAGATAACGCGGAGGCCTATGCATGTTTGAGTCAGCAGATTTTAACATGACCGATGTCATGGTAAATTTACAAAGGCTTAATGCAGGAAGCATTGTTCACCGAAAGAGAAGTATACATGTTAAATTGCTTTTCTGCTGGCGGGGCTGTTCCTGTTGTGTGTCGTCAAACACATCACACCTCGAAACATTTTTCTCTTTCGTTGGGAGTCCATGGAAGAAAATGTTTAAATTTAGATATCAGACCTCTATTTTAATCAAGGGTTTTACATTGTCGTTAAGTCCGCCAAGTAATCACTGAAATAAAGGCACATCTTCGTACAACACGGATGAAAAATTGGAGCTAATTCAAAACCAGAGTAGTGTATTTATTTATTACAGACTGCACAGAAAAGGACCGCATTGTGTGATCCGCATGCGGGCTTCGCGTTATATTTTACAGATGTCCATTCTTTTCGGCCACAATTAAGTTGATGGCTCAGTTCTTTTTTTTATTTTCCCACAAAAAATAGTGCTTTAAAGGAAACATTAATTTGTACTTTGATTTTATAAACATTGAAGCTTTATTATAAACAGCAACAGCAAACAAAACAAAAAAGAACGAAGTGATACGCTCAGAATTTTAATATATAGACCGACACGCGGAGCGACTCTGTTTACCAACAAGCCGGAAGGCCGCGCATGCGCGGTAGCTATGTGGGCAAGAGCAGCCCGGCTCTCCGTGTTTTCGCCATTGCGTTCTATGGCGTGCGCTCGTTGTTGACGTTGTAGGGACGCTTGCATCTTTATTTGTGCGTCGTATTTCCTCACAACGTATGTCGTATGCTATGCCCGACTATTTGAGCTCGCTACCCGAGCCTGAACGGCAGCGGTATCGAGACAAACTGTGCGTGGACGGCGTTGCCTTCGATTATCCGTACGCCGTAAACAAGGCCTGCTGGACTTCCGAGTCCCGACGTAAAGTTGCTGCCACCGAAGTCGACGGCTCATGTCGTCGTTTATTTAGTTTTTTCGCCAAGCCAGTTCACGGCCGACACGGTGGCGTACAAGTCTCTCGAGGCCTACGATTACTTCGAGTCGGTTTCCGCACTGCCGGCGGGATCAGCAGTCTGTGGGTCTGCGGAAGTGTGTGTATTCATTATTTTTTTAAATACACACAGCGTCTTCAAGTCAACGTATGATATTTTTCCTACCCTCATGATCACAAGGCATGACAAGCAGTAACGCTTTGTCCTTTCTGCAGTCTTGGCGGTAACACGTTACAAGTAACGGCGTCGCCCGTAACGCGTTACTTTTTTCAATAACGTAGTAACCTACTCATTACGTTTTCGACACAGTAACGGGTAACGTACTTACGTTACTATTTCAAGTAACGTAGTTACGTTACTCGTTACTACTTCCCAAGTCTTAAAGAAATTACACTTCAATTTTTTCCGTGTTTTAGGCGTCCAGCCATGTTTTTCTTTGCGTTTTTTCTCGTGAGTATTTAGGCGAAATCGTAAAAAGAGATAAAGTAATTATGTTCAGTTTCTGCACGAACATAATGTTTCTTGATATATGACCTGTATCGTCAAAACCGTAAAATGTGTTAAATCGTAATTTAAAAAAAAAGTAACGTGCGTCACTTTTTATCGGTAGCGGTAACGGGTTCCTTTTATTTTTAGGCAACGCACAAAGTAACGTATTTCGTTACTTTTTTTTCGGTAACGCCTACAACACTGCCGTTCTATCGCCGATCCTCTTGTGCTGGGTAGCACGGGCGTAGCGAGCCTCCGGCGAGCGCTTGGCCGATGCTTTGTGCGCGAACACCATGGGAACAAAATCCCGGTGGTCTTGATCAGGCAACGCTTTCCCTGCACATAAGCAAGCCTCGGGACGGAGATTGAAATGGAAGCCGCACTTTCCTTCAAGAAAGTGTTTGCCGCACAAACGGTCGTTCGCGCGAGGCGACGATTCTTTTCGATCCACGGATATTATCCACCTTTTATGCCTTTCAGAGTCTGCCGGGAACTTGTGGAAACTCACTCCGCTACTTTTCTTGTACATTTCGGTGCAATTAACGGCAACACAGCTTCGCGGCATGCTGAAATGCTCTGACGCCCATGCGAAACGTGCGCGCTTTTGCCCACCCCCCGGCTCCGGCGCGATCGCAGCGCCGCCGCAGCTCCGTGACGTCAAGCCCGCGTGTCGGTGTATATTTTGGAGGGAGGTGATGATACAAAATTTAACATGTTTGTATAATATTTAGATGATGACCCAGCGGCGCTATTCAGTCGCTACAAAAGTTTTTTTTTTTTTCTTAATATTATTTTGCTGTGGGATTGCACAGAAGAAGACAGACAGTATATTTTTCTGTGGCCCTAATATTCTCTTGTAAATTATGCATTCAGAAAAGTGAATACGTTAATCTGCAATAGTGGAATTACGCAGTCTCTTGTTTGATCGTTTGGGCATGATATTTTGTTGCATTTACAGTTGTATTTCGCTGTTTTTTTTTTATTGTTTCCCTGATATTATTATTACTCTTTTTTTTAAAGGAGGTCTTTTAATTTTCTTCAACCGGGCCCTCGTAATTGTTAATCAGGCCATGTCTGTGTCAGAACAAGAACTGTACGCTGCTGCTAGGTTAATGGAGACTCCTGCAAAATCGACGGCCCATAGCGGCTAGAGCAGAAAGCTGGGGCGGCAGGTTCACTCGCCAGTCTCTTCGAGCCAATCGGATGTTCACAGCGCCTGGCGGTCCAAAGACGAAACTGTGAAAGCAGGTTCGAACAACCGTGGTTAAAATCGCCAATACCCACATATCATTCCGCACGCACGAGGTCACTGACCTGTGGCACATTTTACACGGCGCTCCTAAAGAGTGAGGTGTCGAGGGTCTTTTCAGTTCGATTTCAAGCTTTTTTACGTTTTCGGTGACTACACAATCCCACTTTGTGGACTACTTTAGTGTTATTCATTTGAAAACATACATGACCGCCAATTCACAATCACAAGTGCCGAAAATGTTTTTTTTTTTTTTAAATCTTATACTTGATTTTTTTTTTCTTACGGTAACAGATACCTCGTGTATCCTTTTTCGTGATTAAGGAACCAGGAATGCGATCTTACGAACACACGTTTTCTTAGCGCTTTACCGCTACACGCAACATGATTTGCAGTTAGTTATTTGACTACATAAAGGTATTGGGGTCGCTCCATTGCATGAGGGAATAAAACTTAAACCTTTTCGGACTCCCCTCGTTTTGTCAGGAGTGTCACTGGACACTACTTGAACGTCAAAGGAAAGCCAAACCGTATCTCATTCCAACGTTGTTTTTTTTTTTTTTTTTTTTTTTTAAAGGTGGTAACCGATAGGCATGGTACTACTACGCGTCGACTCTCTGAATAAAACGTTCATAGCATAGGTAATGCCAGCCTATCGGTGGTGTCTGATTGTCATCATGGCCGAATGAGTTGCCAGGCAGTGGCGGTGGAGAAAGTAGCGCGGCACGGCAGAGGAAAGGAAACGCAGCTTGTGTGACGTCATTGCGCTGGAATGCGACGCGGAGCACTGGTGGCGGCGCGCTCCTCACTCTGACCGAAAAGAGCTTGGCTGCGCAACTCGCGTCTTGCGAAGGCAAATTCTACAATTTCCAGAAGGTGAAATTAGCACATATAAGGAGCGAACTTTAGCGACGCAATTTAGCAGCCTATTAAAGCTAGATTCCCACCGAAACGTGTTCTTAATCCGGAAGAAGGAGCTCGCTAACGGAAACAAGCCAGGCCAGGCCAACCGAAATAGTTCATGTTTCAGACGCGACGATAAGAGTCTTTCTTCCATGGTGCAAAATGTACGATGCGCCGGAAAGCACCACAGCTATATCGCCGCCACTTCATTAGCAGGATGCGGCAATGCGCCTATGATTTTTATTCCTCTTGAAGTGCACTGTCCAAGTATGGCGGCTGTAGAACACGCAGCGCCACCTGTGATTCCCAGCTCTCTCTCACTGAAATAAAAGAAAAAAAGTGAAGAGAATTAGAAAGCGTGGCTGCGTTATGACGCTGGGTGTGTCCGGCGTACGGAATGCCCCGGTGGCCACGCCCCTCCAAAAAGCGCCGGACCAAGGCTGCAATTACATCGGCGGGTACCTCCCGAACAGGATGCTGACGAGAGCGAGCACTCACATACTAAACACTCGTGCTCGTCGTCCTCATCCTTCTTTCCACCTCGTTTTGTTTTCTCTCCTCCTCTTTCTGTGCTTGCGCGCACGTGCGTGTGTGTGTGTGTGTGTGCGTGCGTGTGTGCGTTTTGTACGAGTGCAGCATAAAGACTCTTTCCGGTGGCTCAGAGTTGGATGTGCAGCGAACCGCCGCCTCGTTTGTGTCCGTCTCTTTCCCCGACTCTCTCACAGTTTTGTTTACCTTTTGACTTGAGATTGAATGTCGTTATTTCGATAATGTGTTTTTATGGGAATGGTGTGTTTTCCTGTTATTGTTGCTTTAAAAAAACAAAAGTCATTAATCGATGGGTAAGCCGAGCTTCTTTCGGGGATTATTGTGTCGTTCATTCTTTTTCTATAAACTGTGTTCTCAGCTATCGTGAAACGTGCAGTGTGGTATACATAACACTAGTATATCTTTTGTTTTAATTTATCGTGAGCAATCTTCTAAAAGGGACGCACACGGAGAGAAGCGAAGGTCTGGCTTTGAACTACTAACTACTCGTAATATTATACCCTGTTGCAGGTTAAGGAAAGCGGGACAACCACCTCCCGGAAAGTTATCCACACTTTCTACGTTAACAGAGCAAGCGCTGGGGACGAGGAGAGAAAGGAGGCGGCTTTACTTGCATCCTTTCTAGCCTTCGCTGTGCTAAAGTGCAGAGTGGAAGGCTTTACGGGGAAAAAAAAAAAAACTCGTCCTGCTTTTGTTAACGTGCAACATAGTATTATAACTGGCCAGAATGTTTGCAGGAAATAGAATGATGCAGAAGATGATTTAACCACAGATTACTTCCGAAAATTTGACGAAAGCAAAAATGTTTTACTTATTTCGTATATTTCACCACCAAGGCCTCAATTAAATTAGGTTTAGGGGGGGGGGGGGGGGGGGTAACAGCGAAAACGTATTCATCGAGCTCTTATAAAATTAGTTGTTTGCTTTGTGGTTTTTTTATTCTAATGCACTGACTACATTGTCTCTTTGGAGTTGCGTCACACGAAGTTATTTGAGGTGTGGACTTGCTTTTCCCTGTAACTTGCTTTAGCTTTGAATAAAATGCTACATCTGTGCCTTTAGTTACATAAGTTACACACAAGAGAAAGCGAGAAACGGTTCCGTTTAAAACAACGCACAAACGAACACCCACCAAAAAAGAAAGAAACATCCACGCCGCGGTCGGGACCGAGAAGATTCGCAACTTAAAATGCGACAACGACACCGAGGAGCTCAACAGCTGGGTCCTAAGAAATGATAAAGCTCACGACCACTACAATTTTTGAACTCTCTAGTGAGAGTTCGTACAACTCAAACAATAAATCCTATGGCGATGGTACTGAAAAAAATGGGCGCACAAAAAAACAAAAACAGTTTGGTCACGCATTTGCGCATAGCTGTTCTCAATGTTTTCAGCACTTGACGGGTTGAGCGATCTCACGAAAACTAAACACGGACATCCTCCAAGACGTGTAGTGGTTATTACGCGAAATGCGATAATAGCGCTGGAATCACCTTCGCTAATAATTGGTTCTGATAGCAGCCACATGCTAGGACACGTTGAGAAAAGCAATAAAACATCAATGAAGAGCATGAAAAAAAAACGCTGGGGTCCAGACATGGAATTTGACGATACCAGATTTTTGGTGCAAGTTGGGACTTTTCCCACAACTGTGCGTGTCTCGCAAACATGCAGGTGAAGAAGGTTCTTGATTCTGCTCTCCGTGCGAGTGATTCGATAGACCCAGTAAAAGGTTCTTTGTTTTGAGATACGCTCCACGTGTATCACCATAGATGTCACACTTCATTAACACCACAAATAAAATTGTTTCAAATGCCATAAGCATATATATTCGATTGAAAGAGAATATGCACGTGGAAGTAACTGAGAATGGCACGTTCAAGAACGGCCCGAGGGAGGGGGGGAGGAGGGGGGGGGGGCAACTTACAGCTGTACGCTACGAATCTGTAAGGGCGTTTGAAAAAGAATTATTTTACACGATAGAAACATAAGTGCGGGAGAAAGCATTGTTAAGTGAAAACGCATCTAGGAGAAGTGGTACCGAAATGGGGGGAAGGCAAAGTCACACCAATCCGCGAATTGCCTGACGTTCTCTCGCAATTAAATTGCCCTGGCGTTTTCAGCATTTCAGTGAAGTACGCATCAATGCCCACTGTGGCCAAGTAGCTTTCTCGATGACGGCCAGCATCAGATGACCAGAATCATTGTTGCCAGACAAAGACTTGGCGGCATTTCAAATACAAATGCTTGAAATAACTATTCGAAAAAAAAAAAAGGCGCATCTTGTATACCCCATCTGTTTACATGTTGAGGATTGCATTACTCAACTATATTTAAATAAGGCAGTTTGGGTATTTAAAATACGATTTTAATTAAATACAAGTTTGGGCACTCTATCTCGGATGAGAGCCGTATGCAAAGAATATGAATCTCGGTGCAGTATAATGAACATGAAAGTAAAGAGAAGAAAGGAAAGAATAGGGAACGAACAAGTGGGGTGTTTAGGTGCGTCTATTTTTAATTACCTCGGATCCTAGTTTCTTTCAGCTTAAGTCCAGACGCAGATTACGCTACGAGGTAATAGTACCAATCAAGTAGAGCCAAAAACGCAAGTCACAAGGCTTTTTCAGTTTATGACTGGTTCAACGATGGTAAAACACGTACCGAAACATGAGAAACGGCAGATGTGCGCGTTTTGACGGTGTCTGCTTGATCCCATCAGCTCTCGTAGCGTCGGCTACGTCTGGAATTAAGGTGAAACGAAGTATACCAACAGGTTTGAAGGGCTTTGTTTTCTAAATTGAACCTTTGGCGTTAAGCTTGAACTTCATGCATTGTTTTTCTATTTAAGTAGTGTCATGAAAGCTGTAGTTTTGTTTGTAATAATATAATTTTCATTCAAGTAGTTTGCACTTTTATTTCAATTATGTTTTCCAAGTATACTGTCCATTCTTTTTTATCCAAGCGAGTAAAAGGGCAACAAATTACCAATTTCGCGATGTTAAAACGAACAAAAAAACTCTCGTGGGTCCAAAAAGAAAAAAAAAAAGAAATTGGCCATTAGAGATGCTATTTTATTAATTTAATAAAATATTCGAGCGTTTTCAAATGTTTTTAGAAAGCGAAATAGGTCAAGACGCACTTCACGCGACTTTAGATGGCCAGCGAAATTTCGCCCCGTCATGGCGCCCACATACCACGTGAAACCAGCGTTGCCGAACTATTCAGTAATCGTTTTCAATTTTAGTATAGGGGTTAAACGTGTGACAAAAAGTGTCATGCCTTGGTCATTGCGGCCTGAACATGAAGAACAGGTTTCATAACGTTCGCGATTGAACTTGCTAAACTTCTGTCGTTTCAAGGAACCTTCAGGATAAACGATATACTATGCCTTGAGGAATTCATAGGTGCACATTTTTGTTCCTAACCTCGGATCAAATCATTAATTTTGGTGGGGAAAAACATTTATCGCCTTCATGGGTAAGGGGGCATCTTGGTTCACTCGGTGAACCATTTGTGTGTGTGTGTGTGTGTGTGTGTGTGTGTGTGTGTCAGGCACGTAGCCAGGGGGGGGGGGGCATGGGGCCCAGCCCCCCCCCCCCGAAATCTTCCGTTTTGCTGGGGCCTCCTCTCCCCCTCCCCTTCATACAGCATTTTGTCATGGGCGCCCCCCCCCCCCCCCCCCCGAGGCACAATCCTGGCTACGTGCCTGGTGTGTGTGTTGCATAGCAGTGTTGTACACGTTCCTCGTTCCTTCTGATTTTTGGAACGCGTTCCCGTTACAAGTTCCGCATGTGAAAATGGAACTCGTTCCCGTTACATATACAAAAATGGAACGTATCGTTACATATACGTTACATTTGTATTTTGCTGATTATCAAATTTAATTAGATCGAGGGTTGTTTCTTTTTTTTATTCATCCCATTAAATGGCAACATACGAATTTGAATACCGTGATGGAAGGGCACCAGGAGAAGAAAACAAGCGGAAGCTGGGTTTTATTTCCTGATATATTCGCCTTTAAAAATTTCAGCTTTTAACCGTATTAATGTTTGAGGTGGGCGAGTAAGACGAGCCAAATGTACTGTTACTCCACATCGCACGAGCGTTTTGGAACAATTTCACACATTTCAATCAAACAAAGTCCCTTGTTCGAACGTATCAGGCACGTAGCCAGAGGGGGGGCCCATAGGGCCAGGCCCCCCCCCCCCCCCCCAAAATCTTCCATTTTGTTGGGACCTCCTCTCCCCCTCCTCCTCATACAGCCTTTTGTCGTGGGCGCCCCCCCCCCTCCCCCGAAACAAAATCCTGGCTACGTGCCTGTAACGTATCAACTGTTGCTTCTCGATGTTGCTGTCCGCAAGACGAGCAAGTGAAGCAGAGGGTAAAGCTCTTGGAAGGTCTGTCTTGAAAACTACAAGTCAAGTTCCTTTCCGTGAAGGCTGGAGTCGTTGTTCAGTTTGAATGTGGGAACCAAGGGGAGAATGAATAAAGGTTAATTTATGAGTATTTTTTAAGCGACCAATGTTCGGGATACAAGGATGTTTTGGTAACCTGTTCTTTTGTTGTAACTGAAGGTCTCTTCGTGGAAGTTCAGTGATGGCTGTAGTCGGCCTTAGATCTATGGGTATATAACGATTCGTAAAAACAAAGAAAGTAGCTGAGTTAGAAACGTCGCTGTTTCTGTGTATTTTCTTCGACTAAAAGTTTTGCTTTTTCTACCACAATCTCGGGCACTGAAAGACAAATCAATGTCTACTAGCTCTCCTGCAGCCGACTGTTACCAAGCGAGGACCACACAAAATAAACCCTAAGATAAGTAACCAAAAAGTTAACGAGATCCTACTCTTCGTAAAGATGTTTTTTTTTATACTTTTAAAATTTCCCTCTTAGAAATAAAATAAAAATTACCGCGTTGGACGAAAAAAAAAGGAACGCCGTTCCTTCTTCCGTTCCCGTAAAAGTGTAACGCGTTCCCGTTCCAGTTCCACCGATGCAAAATGGAACGGCAACGTTCTTCGTTCCTCCTAAAAGGAACGCGTTCCAGGAACGCCGTTCCTTGGAACGCCGTTCCGTACAACACTGGTGTGTAGTCCTTCAGTAAGCCAGACGCTACACCGACTAGAGCGGCTACTGGCGGTAACGTATAGAGTGTACACAAAATTGATTTACTGTTTATTTGTTTATATTTTTACTTAAAAAAAGCACACATATCAGAACGGTCAGCATCCTCGATAGCCATTTCTTGGCGGTAGACATTTCTCGGGCACAAAGCGAAAAGGGTCGATTATAGTGCTAGCCGTCCGGACCAAATGTCGAAGTTTCAGAGCTTTGCCATCATCTGATTCAGAAAGTTGGAAGCGATTTTCGAATATCCTAAATGAGAAAATGTAGCCCGTTCGAGGGAAGCAATTTTCGAAAATCCTAAATGAGAAAATGTAGCCCTTTCGAGGTAGTCGACGGCATTCATCTCCTTGCATATGTGGCCTCTGTCGACTGTCATTTTCTCGTTGATTCGTTTTTTTTTTTTTTTTTAACGCTTAAAAGTTTTGACGTTGATAAAAGGCTAGCTCTGAAACATTAGCATCTGGTCTGGACTGCTATCGCTGCATCTGCACGGAAAGTGAATGTTCAGAAATGCAATGTGGTAATTCTGCGGCAAAAAAAAAAAAAACACTAAATTTATTTATTTATTTATTTATTTATTTATTTGAGTACCTCTAAAAGCCCACGTGGGGCATTACATAAGGGGGGCACCGTAAGATTCATTTTAATAATTATGCAAAATCTACCAATAACAATTGCTAAAAACTCACCTCGAAGTAAAGTTTAGATAAAAATTCGCAATCAATAATTACACACCGCAATGCATACATATTGGAAAGATGCGGAAAATGATCATAGGTGCTGCAGTCAAGTCAGCGATAAATACGCGTACAAAAGGTGGGTCATTGTGAGTGGCGCAGCAGTGACCTGAGGTGATCGTGATTTCTGAATTTCACTTGCCAACTCATTGCAGTAGAGACGTGACCAGAACAAGGGGGGGAGGGGGTGAATTTAAGCAAATGAGTCTTCGTGAAAGGAATGGAAACTTTGTTAAGGTAATCATGACGAGGGAAAATGCGTTCAGGTGGTCTACTTGGTCTAATGTGAAAGTTTACAGAAGAGACCCGCTTTAAAACTTCATCAAGCATCAATGGTGGTCGCCGCCCCCTTGGGCAGAATGTGTGGGAGTTGGCGCGCACCTTTGAGAAGGGTCTCTTCCTAAAAAAGAATGGCGAAATTAAAAATATCAGTTGAGACATTTTGATTTTTGTTTTTATTTGCAGATCCCTGGCGATGCTGAAGCATTGTTTTCATTAGTCAGTTTAATTTCATTAGTTGTTTTGTTTTTGGAACAACTACAAATACCAAGGCCGCATGAAAATAGACGACACAAAGACATGTTGGGACATTTTTACTGCAGCCAGGTTAGGAACTACTGGAACTACTAAGACGTACTCAATTAATCGCAAAATGTGAGATACCTGGGATTTAACCCAGGGATCGTGGGTTCAATCCCCACCCCTGCCCGTTTCGAGCTGGATGAGCATCGTACCGGCGTGCAGTCGTCTATCACTACTGCGTGGTGCACGCTAAAGACCCCAGGCTAGCGGTTGTACTTCACTGGCTGAGTTGCTAAGCTGAGGGACAAGTAGCCCGTTGAGGCCGACTGAGTTCTAGGCGGTAGAAACATACACACACCCCAGTTTAATAGTGCGGCCAGAGGAGACACCCCGCCTTTCATATATTTGTCGAACATTATTGTCGGAAAACGCGCAATTTAAAGTCGATCGAAGAGGTGGCGGCCGTAGGTCCAGTCCAGACATGTGCACGTTACGCAAAAAAGAAACTAAAAACCTTGGCAGATTGATACTTTAAGACCCATGTTGCGGATAAAAAAAACAGGACGCGGGATGGCCAAACAAAACGTGCTTTTCGTGTAAGGCTCGTCAAATTATGAGGCGCTGGAGAAATTCAGCCTTCTGCGTTAAGTCCTTATTTCGAACTCTTTGTGTTCGCCTTCCGCCCATTGAAAAGCATGCGGGAAGGGCCTTAGAACGCACCTGGTATCAGCTGCGCCGCAGCGTTCTTCCGCACGTCTGCTTTCCTCGCCGTCACCATGGCAACGAACGCCAAATGAATGGAAGCACGCACGGTACCGCCGCGTGAAGCCAGCAACAGCTGACGCCATTTTACGAACGCCGTCTGCTAGCCAAAGCCGAACGCGGTATGTCAGATCAACCGCCTCCGCCGGTGCTCGGTCGCCGACGGCGATCGAGCACCGGCGGAGGAGGTTGATCTGACATACCGCGCATGCTTTTCATGCTTGATCTGACATACCCGCATGCTTTTCAATGGGCGGAAGGCGAACAAAAAGAGTTCGAAATAAGGACTTAACGCAGAAGGCTGAATTTCTCCAGCGCCTCATAATTTAACGAGCCTTACAGGAAAAGCACGTTTTGTTTGGCCATCCCGTGTCCTGTTTTTTTTTTATCCGCAACATGGGTCTAAAGTATCAAACTGCCAAAACCTTTACTCGTTACTCACATAAAAAGTAACTAAATACGTTACTCGTTACCGATTTCAAAATGAACGCGTTACTGTACTTAAAAAGTAGCAAGCTACTTTTCTGGTCGCTTTGACGACCAAATACGAAACTTAATTTATTTCATTGTTTATTGTTTTCTTTTCAGTAGTCGTTGCATTTAAGTAGTAGCTGACTCTCGAAATCTTCAACAGTTCTGTTTCCTCGCTTTAATGAGAGTAAATCTCCGGCGGCGCCTGAAGTCGTTCTACTGACGCGCTCGAAGGAACGGCAGTGTTGTGCTTCAGAAAGAGCTGGTGAATCTTGGATTCCCCTTTAAGTATTGTTCTCTCTGCTTTTAAAGTTCGAAGTTGACAATGGATGCATGGATGGATGTAAACGGGTGTACCCTTTGTAACGGGCGGTACCTTGTGCCACATAGCTTAAGTCTAAAAATACGAACATATGATTCCTCCCGCCCTTCTAAGCCAATTTTCCCCCTAACTATCACCAGGCAGCGTGGGATATCACCAAGATGACCTTTGGGGATCGGGTAAAAAAAACAAAAACATCACACCACTCCTCTTCACCCCGCCAAGAAAGTCACTAATTTTCCTCTGGTCAAACATTGTCGGCGTTACCCCAGCACCGAACGTAATGGGAGACGGGGTTGAGACTTTGGGCCGGAGCCACGTGGATGGAGTCCCAACCTTCATCTGTCCCGCCTCTCCCTAGCTGTGCTAGTTTATTTATTATTTATTTATTTATTTATTTATTTATTTATTTAGAATACCCTCAAGGCCATCGGCATTGCAGAGGGAGTGGGGTTAGTGGCAGTAATACAGCTTTGCAGCTCAATCTGAGCAGTATAGATTATTTATGGCAGTTCTAAATAAAATGTCAGGAACAATTGTTGCGATAGATGCGGGAAGGTGGTTCCAATCCACTGAAGTTTTCGGAACGAATGACTCTCGGAGTGCATTAGTGTTACATTTTAGAATGTCTACTTTATACATATGATCAATGCGAGACGAAATATAAGACGGATGATTCAGCAGTCGACTGTGAAGTAATGAGCTAGTATGATATATTTATGAAGAGATACAAGCGAGCTCTTTTGCGACGTAAATTGAGGTTAGGCAACGATAGCTAGTTTTCATGGAGCTCACGCTGCGGTGCAATGAATGTTATTAAGAATACAACGAGCAGAGCGCTCTGAACTGATTCCAGGGCGTTAGTTAGTTTGGAATGACCGGGTCCCAGATAGAAGAATCATATTGTAATTTAGAGCGTACGAGCGTTTTGTACAGGGTTAGTGTCAAAGATGAAGGGGCAAGTGAAAAGTTTCGTTTTAGATAACCCAGCATTCAATTAGCGTTATTAATAACATACTCAACATGCATTTGCCAGGAAACATCTGAGGTTATATACACACCTAAGCATTCATAAGAGACAAAAAGTAATCGGACATTTTCAAAAAATAAAAAGAAGGATCATTACATTTACGCGATACTCTCATGGCCTTGCATTTAGTCGTGTTAAGTTCCATTCTCCTTAAATCACACCATTTTGAAACATGGTTAATGTCAGCTTGTAAATATAGAACATCGGAGGCGTTAGTGACTTCTCTGTAAATAACACGATCATCAGCAAATAAACTAATTGAAGAAGAGATCAATTCGGCAAATCGTTAATATAGATAAGGAACAATAGCGGACCTATACAGAACCTGGTGGTACTCCAGAATTGACGGAAGCTAGTGGTGATTTTTCACCGTTAGCGGTTACAAACTGGGAACGATTAGTGAGAAAACAAGTTATCCAGGACAGAACATTTGCGTCAATGTTAAGAATGTTAAGTTTTAATAGCAGCAGCCCGTGTGAAACTTTATCGAATGCTTTGGAAAAGTCTAAAAAATGAGGTCTATTTGGGACCCTCGGTCAAGCGCTAGGTGCAAATCATGGGTGAATGACAAAAGTTGCGTTTCGCAAGAGAAAGATTTACGAAAGCCATGCTGAGCGGTGCTGAAGAAGAGTTTAGATTCTAAAAATTGAACTAGTTGTGAGTAGATGATATGTTCTAGTATCTTGCATGGAATGCTAGTAAGCAAAATCGATCAATAGTTATCCGGGCAATATTTATCCCCTCCTTTGTGGAGTGGCACCACCTTCTCTATCTTCCAAACAGCAGTCAACTCTCCAAGTGAAAGAGAATGGGAAAACATTTTAGATAATATCAAAGAGCAATACATTTTTGTGTTTTTGAGGAACTTTGAGTTAATGCAGTCGGTGCCAGCAGTGGAAGAAAGTTTTAAGTTATCAATTATTTTAACAATACCATTAGGATCGACAAGAACGGGTCCCATAGGCGAAAAATCACTCCCCTCAAATCTACAAGTAGGCGTGTAACAGTTTGAAAAGACTTAATAAAAACATCATCCAAAACGCGAGCACATTCATCGCTAGAAATTACTTCTCCGTTTGCAGCCTTGAGCAAAATTACGAATTTTTCTTTTTTACTAACAATATTCCAAAACTGCTTTGGGTTAGTGGCTAACATAGACGGTAGCTTAACGTTAAAATACTCGTATTTCGCATCTTGAGTAGCATTTTTGTAAACTGCATTGGCGTTGTGATAAGATTCCCACCGGTTAAAGGTACTGGAAGATTTAGCGGCACGAAACAATCTCTTTTTCTTGTTCGATAGCCTTCTCAGTGATGGTTTATACCAAGGTGATCGAGGGTGAGACATTACAGATCGTAGTGGAATGTGCTTGTCGGTGAGGACGGCGACTTGACCCTTAAACAAATTCCAGTTCTGCTCAAGGGAACTTTCGGAGCAGTTAACAAAATAGTGATCAACGAACTGACTCAGGGCATCGTTTATAGCGTCGAAATTAGCTTTTCGGTAGTCTCGAATAAGTTTTATCTTTTTCCTACTATTACACTTTGGTATGCTTAGAGAGACAAGTAACGAGCAGTGATCACTTAGTCCTGGTAGGTGAGATATTAGGGATACAAGGTGAGGTGTGGAGGTTAGAACAAAATCAAGAACATTTGCTGACGTGGCTGCAATTCTAGTGGGTTCTGTAACTAGCTGCGATAAGTTAAAACCGGAACACATGTTCAAGAAATGAAAACACTCCGACAAGAATGGATTAGGAAACGGGCTCTCGTGCGACCAACAGATGTTTGGGTAATTAAAATCACCTAGAAGAAATATTGGACTGTTTGGAAACCTTGTTACAACCATATTAAGAGCATTAAGAAGTTCATTTACAAATCGGCGGACGATAGCAAACACAAAGAATAACTTTTTTACAATTCACCTCAAAACAAACGCAAAGAAACTCAATATTTAACGCAAAGTTTACACAATAGGAAACAATACAGTCAGCTACTGCAATTAGTACACCACCTCCAGATCCAAACTGTCTATCGGAACGATACACGTTAAACCGCTTTTGGCAGTCGAATATTTCACTGTTCCGTACTGTAGCGGAAAGCCACGTCTCGGTGAGTACCACAACGTCAGCCGATGACGAGTCAAGGACAGCGCATAACTCATCTCGTTTTTTAGCACGCTCCTTATGTTAGTAAAAAAGATAGCCATATTTTCGGAAGAATGACAATGATCGTTTCTCGGTTGCTATCACGGAGGGGGTTCACCCGCTGACTCAGCAAGGGCGCCAGTGGCTGTATCGACGAGACTCAACTCAGAAGGACCCCCGAGCTCGCGCACGCTATCAGTTTCGGAGCAGTAAACATCAACCTTTTTATCAAAATGAAGCTTGTTGTACCTCAATCTAAAGTTCATATCAGGATTTGATGCCTTCGCAAATTCGATTAATTTCGTTCGAGCCTGACGTGTAGCTGGTGAAAAATCCTCATTAATAGAAACGCCACTGCCCATTGTATTTGTTCTCAACGACAATATGCTCTCTCTAGATTTCGAATTCTCAAACTTTACAATAATTGGTCGCCACTTGTTCCCCAAAAACAGGCCTATCCTGTGCACTCGAAATGTGACCTGCATATTCATTACCCGCGAAAGTACCGCTCTAACCTTCTCCTCAGACTGACTCCACGTTTCTGACGGAACGTCCTCAATTTCGTGGAAAATTAAATTATCACGTCTAGACCGGTCCTCTATCTCTTCCATGCGCTCACGCAGAAGAGAATTCTCTTTCCTGGCGTCATCAGCAATTCACGGTGCAGCATGTAGTTTCTTCTGCCATTCGTTAAACTTTGCAGCCTCCTTCTCTACGCTTGTGAGCGTACTGTTGACTGAGGGAAGTCTATTTTCCATGAGTTGTTGGTTTTTCTTAATTTCACTTAGGGAACTCATCAGCATTGCCTGCCCAGATTCAAAGCGTACAGTCCGCTTGTTAACATCCTGTAGAAGCTTCAACATTTCATTAAACTGTTTGATCTGTGCCTCTGACATAGGTCCCGGATTAACTTCTATATCGCCGCTCAGAATTAGTATTAACGTACACAATGCATCTAAACAGTCAGTCACACAAGAACACACTGCACCTGGGCGAGGCAGCACTACCAGGCAACGATAATCGATTTTTAAATTCAGAATAATAACGCCGTTTACCAACCTTTAGTATGAAGAGCACGGGATTAGATGGCTGCCACATCCTTGTGTAGCTGCCTCGCCCACTGACGTAACACGCGCCAAACAGGGGGGCGTCTTGCGAAGATTTGAGTGTTGACGATGACGATTCGGTGCCGCCGAAAACAGGAGAGCACCCAGCCGGAAAGTTTTGATAATCTAGGGGCAAACAATCCTGGCGACCGCGATTGGCATTCCTGATGACTGGAAAAGGCGTTTTCTGGAGAGTCTGCAGTATCTTGGTAGCACTGTAGAGTCGTCGTAGTCCACAGGTAGGGCATGCCAAGCGAGAATCTGTAGTAGGAAGAGCACGGGGTTAGATGGCTGCCACATCGTTGCGTAGCTGCCTCGCCCACTCTAGATAGATACGCTGGTGCGGTCTTTAGATACGTTGGTGTGGCTAACGTTTTTCGTTTGTTTGCTTAAGTCAATCACATCAACTTATCTGTTTCTGGCAGCAATCAGTTCAACGACGACTCTAAAACATCTCTCCTGATACAAACGATAGTAATCTCCAATAGCATCTGCTTCTAAATAAGTCTGGGCAACAACTCAACCTCGGAAATAAATTTTCAGTGTGAACGCAAGCAGTTCAGAGAGATCCTTCTCAAGAGCTACTTGCATCTACACTACAAATCAAGCTGAAATTATGGTATATCTCACCTATGAATGCTGCGAATAAAATCATCCCGGGCATCCATACAAAGCATTCCTGACAGAAAGACACACCCCGTGCAAGGCACGGGGACTTGGTGTTGAAGCACAAACATAACAGATGGAAAACGGCACAAATGTTTCGAGTGAAATGTGCTGCATATCCCGGCACGTGTACACTCGTGTGTCTTTCTTCACAAACGTCCAGAAGTCAGTGTTAACGAAGAGATCTACCCTTAGAACCCCCATCGGCGAACGGAAGTCGCCGATGAGGGCGCCGGTGGTGGTGCCGGCCACCCACTGCCACCGGCCACCCGGGCCATGGCCTTCCCTCTCCGCCATCTCTGCATCCCGACTCGCAAGCGCTGAGGCCTTCCAGTCTAGGTGGATTTGCCACATGTCGCGGCCATGAGCCTCCGTGTTCATGTTTCAATTCAGGTTTCGATCAGTTGAACTCTTCTTTTTTTTCAATTTATTAAAAATAAACGTGAGTCGAAAGTAAAATATTGGTTGGGTAGTCCCCTGACACCAAAATAAATCGCCTGTCCTAAAAATAAATTAAATATATATATATACATATACAGGGTGTTTTTTTTTAAGCTTAACAGATTTGTTTTAAAAAAGCCGTGAAAGTTACACTTATGCCGCTTGTGGAGGTGAGTTATACGGCCAGGGGGACAGATTCTAGGGGGATAATCGTAACGATCAGTCGGCTAATTACTTAAAATTTGTTAATTAACTTTTTAATTAATGAAAATAGACATATGGTTCTCATTAGAAATTTGTTCAGCGTCGTCGAAAACCCCCAAATCACTCATTTTCAGAAAGACTTTGAGCGCGTGAAAAGCGTAGTAGTGAACTGAAGTTACCGCTCGTGGAGCAGGTACAAAGCTAGAGGTTGCGATAAGGCGCCCGTGCGATTTTTCCGTCTCTTATCTAGCCCCAGCCTTGTACCTGCTCCAAGTATGGTAACTTTAGTGCACTACTACGCTTCTCACGCGCTCAAAGTCTTTCTGAAAATGACTGATTTAGGGGTTTTCGATGACGCTGAGCAAGTTTCTATTGGGAACCATATGTCAATTTTCATTAATTAAAAAGTTAATTAACGAATTTTAATTAATTAGCCGACTGATCATTACGATTAGCCTCTTATAATATGTCCCTCTGGCCGTATAACCCACCTCCATAAGCTGCATAAGTGTAACTTTCACGGATTTTTTTTTAACAAATCTGTTAAGCTTAAAAAAACACCCTGTATATATACATATATATATATATATATATATATATGGTGGTGTTAGTAACTATCGTTCTAATAACTACCGTCTCCTCGTTGGTCATTAAAGGAAAGCAAAAGCCTATCCGTCGGCTCAAGAGTTCAGGGGGTGTTTACTTGCGGTGCTCGTAGCGTGTGGAAGGTGAAATCATGAGCTCCGTCAGAGCGTTTTCAACGAGGCCGCGGTTCTTCTGCTTTTGACGTGCCACAGGTGACAGGACTACAAGATCATCCTGCCACCCGTGGCCTGCGGTACTGCCGCCTTAAATTCAGTTTTTCTACCCTCGTGTCTGAACGGGAACTTTTGAGGGGGTGAGGGGGAAGGGAAGGCTGAGGTGGCTGAGGTGGCTGAGATGTTCATTACCTGGGTGTTGAAGGGCCGGGGGGGGGGGGGGGGGTCGAGAGTCGTGTGCAAATTGTGAAGTCGGCGGGACTTGGAAAGGGGGGGGGGGGGCGGCACCGAAGCAACACCTTCTACTCCTAGAAAAAAGGCCATAGCGCTCCAAGTGGTTACGTCATAATGTCGGAGAAGGAAGGCCATGGCGCAACTACGTAAGAAAATATCTGGAATCAACGTGAAAAAAATGTTTCTTTTCGAGCAGCGCGGTTGTGTTCGTGCGCGTTTATCAGATATTCATGTACTTTTTAAAAGCGCATTCTTGTACAATTTATTTTATGCATAATATAAACGTAACATACAACTCGTTACCAAAGTTGAAAGTAACACATTTATATTTATGATCATCCCCGTAACCACAGGACTACGTGCAGTCTCGCAGTTCCCCACACTTTTCGAATGAACCGGCCTTAGTGCGAAACTTTCTTCCCTCAAACGGGCTCCGATTCTGGTAAATTTACGTTGTGTGTGAGCTGCTGACAGTCTGAAAAGGAACGCTGAGACATTTCAGAAGGGAAGGGAACCGAAAAAAATCCAGTCATCACCGTAGGGAGCGCAGACGAGAGAGATGGGTCGACAACGTTAAGCCTTTCGTCCCACACTTAATACTACGGCATTTACGTGGATTCGCGGAACAAGTCCTGCTACGGTTTGAGCGACATGTGTGGCAACTAGTCAACAATGACACTGGTCGATTATCGATAGACCTCTCTCGACAGAGAGAGATTTCTTGGAGTTCGTGTTAAAATGTTTTCGTGGCGGATATTGCGGGACGTTTGGATACGATCGACAGGTGAGAAATAACTTATTTACGGTCATGTAGGAAACGATCGTAAAATGCTGCAATCGATTTTTTTTTCTTCTAATCTCGTGATAGAATGGAATCTCGTTCTTCGTCGTTAACCGTGTGCTGCTGCGTCGACATTTGTAAATATGCGTGGGAATATTCCAGTTTTTACTGGAAGGTGAATACCAAGTTTGTGTGATTATTGAAAGTGCGTTGTTTGTGCTTATCTGTTTACTTATAATAACGTGTTTTTTATTGCCTTTACCGCATTTATACTGGAATCTTAACTGTATTAAGGTAATAGTATTTTTGTATACAAAATAAGCTATATATTGTTCTCAGGCAGCTTGAGCCCATAGGGAGAAGTAAATTAGTTGGCTGTAAATAGTAACTTTAGTAACCCTATTACACGGAAAAGTTAGTATATTTTCATTAAATTATATGATATTTATTCAGCTCGTGGTCTTGAGTGATTATACGAGCGTCGCAAGTTGATTTGTCGACCCCATAATGTCATTCGATCGAAATTACATTAATATTTCCATGTGGCCGGGATATAATGCAATAATTCAGTGACAGCACGCAATAACATCGCTTACATGATCGTAAGTGACACTTGTCTAGCCGTCTCCGCGTTGACTATGTCTAACTGATTTTTAACTGGGATCTGTCTTTCTGTTTCCAATCACTGCGTGTCTCGCCATTTTGTAGAAGTATTTCGGTATAAAATACGCATTCCTACAGGAATAATTTTGTGACTCAATGTTTTCGACTTAAAACAATCACATTTTTCTATAGACGGCTTATACGCAAACCTCGTGCCATTTCGTACGGATTATTTAGCGGTGTAATGCTTTTCCCGCGTAATAAAATGCTTTATAGGCCCGTTGCTATGTGTAGCCTTCATTGTAGCTAATAAGAAACGCGTGTATGACTAAAAGCACGTTACAACGGTCGATCAACGCGCGTTGCCTTCGCTTCGACGCGCGCCCCCAATGGCCTTCCTTTGCGACGTCACGAGAAGAGCGCTACGGCCTTAGTTTCTAGGAGGTGTTAGCTGAAGCCCCATAAGCCCCCGCCTCCCCCTTTCCTGGCTACGCCACTGATTGATATTATGGAGAGGTGCACCCTACATTCACAGGTGACAGAACCATGTGCATAGCCACTGAGCTCGTACCACGTACCAAGATATTGTTGCAGACATGCTTCAAGTTACGTAGTTCGTTCCTTAGTACATATGCTCGCTTCTCCTTTCCACATTTACTCTGCTTCCACTTGTCGTTTCTCCTTGATGGCGATAAGTCAACACTACGTATTTGCTCAGCATCGCAGGCAAATGTAAAAAAAATCCAGTTCACACTACTCTTTAATTTCAAAAAGCTATTGTAACTTTTGGAACGACAATCCACTTAATTACTTATTTGCTACCATCACCTTTACATTCAACATACGTGTGTTGAAAGTTTGACCATGATTCATTTTATTGGTTTTCTCGATCACGGAGATGACAGCCATCCACAGGAATTCACTGACTAAATTTCTCGTCTACAGTGGGTAACAATATTGTCATATTCTGGTAGACTAAACTCCTGCTGTTTAAACAACTAACGACTCATTTTAGCACCTGTTCGTACAGTTCACAGCAGAGCATCGATCAGTGCGTCTTACGACTGACCGATGACTCGCACGCAACTGCAGAAGCTTGGCGTGAAAAGGTACAATATCTAATTAATACAATAAAATGAGATTAACAGTTTATTCAGACTTTATTGCCTGAATGACAGTAGTTACAAACCGCAACAAATAGTCAACTGTAGACATAGGTACAAAGCGTGCATTAATTTTGAAGCGGTATAAATACTGAAGTTTTAACGTTAACTCGCCACCATGATGCGATGATAATGGTAAAGCGGTATCTGCAGCAACATGTAAGTGATCTTCCCAACGGTGATGGTCTCCTTTAGAGCGACGATGGTGAGAAAGGTTCAGTTCCATTCCAGGTTCAGTCAACGCACCCCGCAATGTCGAAGAGCTTGCTGTGGTGGCGACGAAAGCCTTCTTTCGGAGATGCCTTGACCGCCTCGGTCCGGGGCCTTGTCCACCCAACCAAATCTTCCCAGTCGGTTGACACCGACGCTCGCAAAGGCCTTCACGGCTCTGATCACCATTGACTGGGCATTAGCGATGTGATCATCGGTGGCGACCGTGCCCTTGTAGCTCCCTGTCGCGAAAAATCTCAGCGCGATTCGATTAGTAGCCGCTGCTCGATGATCATCATGGTAGCCGTCTCTCGTCCACGCAGCTGGTCACAGTGCCATCGCACTTTGCTTTTCGACAAGCGGTATTGTCGTCAGAAGCCGTCGTCGTGTATCACGAAGGCATCCGTGTGCTCGCAGAAATTCTGTTGTCGTGTGCATTCACTCACCCATCGTTACACAACAAGCATCGCCGCCACTTTTTATGTTCCCGAATCCTGCCTGAAGCTTTTTTCTACATCGTGCAATCGAAAAAGCAACTACAAGCACGAGAACATCGCCCCCAAACGATGCTTGCATGAAGTTGACTTGCCCCGCGCAAGCGCTCCTGCTTGGCCGGATTCTTGTAGTTCCCACACTGCCACTAGATCGTACTCATGGTGAAACCTAGAAAGGGTGTGTCGAGTAACGCGACTTCTGGTATGTGCTACGTAGGCCACATGTGGTCATGCGTAGTTGTACATCACTTTGCCGTCACGATCCTAACTCGAAAAGCTGCAGTAATGGCAAACAGTTGATTTCTTGCTTCGAAGAACGTTCCCATGGCAACAGTGCGGAGTCATCACGCGCTGTGGCCAATGGGAGCGTGCAGGTCCCCAAGGGGGAGGAGTTTTCTCGTTCGCATTTATGACCAAGATGACACTCCAGGAACTGTTATTGAACTTTGGATCGCCTCTTTTCGCCACTAGCGGAACCGTCTTTGCAGATGTATGCACCTTCGCGAGCAACGCACATGTCCGCCGCGACATATGCTTCTGCTCGTGTGGGCAAACACGACCCATGGGGAACCGTCGGATGCCCATACCCTACATCACATTAGAGCTCACTCTTTGCAGCTCGTACTCGGAACAAAATCACATTTATCGTAAGCCTAGAAAGACAACCTTGATGGTGAGCGAGACTGGTTACGGAACCACTATGCGACCCGGTCAGCATAAGCCCATTACCCGGACAAGCCTTGTTTAACGCGCGTTATGTGGCCGACTCCTGGAAGTTTCCTGCTTTCAGTAAGGGGGTCCCAGAAAAGTTGGACGCAAGTGCGTTCTCATCTGCAACGGAGACGTGAGACGCGGGGCCCACTAACTTCCCGCCGTGACTTTCGTGGTGGCTGCATGCCCTTGCCGCTTCTCAGTCGGTCTGTGGGAAAGGTCGTGACCAACAAGGACAGCTCGGAAGTTTATAAGCTTGTTTCACCTGTTAGGATCTAAATAAGTCAAATAATAATATTTGTTTCGAGGACTGCTGAAGAAAGGTGTGGCTCTTCCTTGCATCGCGTTCTTTCTTAAAGGCTGATGCGGTGACTTGAGTAAGATGCTGGTTACTCCACACGCATTTCTTAAGACTCTAGAGGCACCGTGCGTAGGTCGTGCAAGTTTAAAAATAGCCTTTAAGCATCGCCTTAAATGAAATGCTTGCCTCTAAACTCGACGCTTCCTGCTTTTCCCGTGCGCAGACATCAACCGTGGCGACGGTTGGTTCGGCCGACCCTGCTGCCACAAGCCCAAGCTCAAGAAGTGCCAGCTTGCCTGCCTAAAGGTATGTACTCAGCTCACTTCTGCTGCGAAATACACAGTTGGCTTAAAGGGACACTGACAGGGCATTTATGCTCGCCGAGATTTTTAGTCGTACATGACATATGAGGGCCCAACTACCCAGAACAAAATTTGCGGCTCGAAATTCGGTTTCTTTCCGCCCGAAAACCGCCGATCAAGAACTAGCCGGTTCGAGTCTCGCTCACTCTCTTTTCCTAAGGTATCGATGCGATTACCAAATTTAATCGAAGTCGTGGGTCATTGAAGGCACACAGTCAATATTAAAAATAGAAATAAATATGAAACCCATTTTTTCTGGCTTCTAAAAAGCTGCAATAACGTTGATTAAAAAAAAAGGTGCACACACAACCGGAAGCCTCTGTGCGTTCACTGCGTAGATAGTTCTCAACATGGCGTCGTCAGCGTCGTATCGCGTATCGTGGGACTGGGACTAGCGTGCTGGACGGCGATGGCAGGGGACGACGGGCGTGGGACCTCTACTTCGTTCGCGGTACCGGCGAATCTTTCTTCCTTCGAAAGAGAAATCTTGGATAGAACAAAACAATTAGGATTCGTCGTCGTCTGCTGCGCGGCAGGAGAAAAAAAAAAAAAAAAAAGGAGGAAAAAAAAAAAAAAAGCGCGGTCGGGTGTAGCCACGTGACTTCCGCCACTCCCGCTATCCTCTCCACTTCTCCGTTTCGGTTTCGGTTTCGCGCAGTTGCGTTTTTTGGCTTTATTAAAAAAATACGCTACTCTGTTGCAAAATATTAATTGGGTAGTCCTCCGACACCATAATAAAGCGCCTGGCAAAAAATGAAAAAAATTTTTTGGGGGGTGTCAGTGTCCCTGCTTGATGAGAGCTTTCGCATCGCGCATAGAAGCTTTGTCGGAGGTCATTAACGAACATCCCGAATGCAGACCGTTCGGCTTAAGAGTGCGAGAGACCCTTTGGTCTCACGGGCTATTTATTTCCCAATTTTAGAGCGCAGCTCATAGGCGCCCGTTTCCGGCTTGAGTGGCGGCGGCGTCGGCTTCGGCGTAACCACAAGGTTACGTGACCCCCCAGGTCACGTGACCCCCCAGTTCACGTGACCCCCCAGGTCATGTGACCACCCCGAGGTCACGTGACCCTTCCCCCTTCCCCCGAGGTCACGTGACCCCCCCCCCCCCCCCCACCCAGCGCCTTCCCCCCTCCTCAGGAGCTGCGCTCTAATTCGGCGGCACAGGGAGTTGTAAACGGCTTTCATTTTTTTTTTGTTCTTGCCCGCATATGTTGGCGTAGAACAAAATTGACAGCGACCTTTTCCACCAAACTTCTACAATGCATGAAATGCAGTATTTAAAGGGGCAGAGAATCGAAACTTGAAATATCCCCTGAACACTTCGAAACGACTAAAAATATGAACCATGATATCCGTAAATTATAATCACACACTTGTATTTTCAGCCCATTGCTATATTTTTTGCTCCAGCCGACGTATTCTGGCGAGCGCTTCAAAATTAGCCATCGAAGCGGCGCGATGCGTCTCGGGATATTTGCCCGTGACGTCACGCTCGCAACGCCACGGGCCCGTAAATGGTCAAGGGTACCGTAATTACGATCATGGTCACTAGGTGGCGCCAGCTTCATCGTCGACGCTTTACAATCTCGCCAAGTGGGAATAGACCTATGCGGATCGCAAGTTGGTCTGCTTCTTTTGCAGGGGTTGTCGTGACGTCAGAATGCCAAGCTCTTATTGGTTCTGAATGAAGGATAGTGGGTAGACACCAAGGCAGCTTGCTTTGAGTTCTACCTACTCTCCTTCAATTAGAGCCAATCAGAGCTTGGCGTCGTTCTGACGTCAACGCAACCACTGTGCAAGAAGCAGACGAACTTGCGCTCCGCACTGCTAAATTACCTAAGCATCAAGGAGAATGCAGGGATCCGTGTTCCACGCGAAGCACGCGCACGCCTTCCCCGTTTAAAAGATTCGAAGTAAATAATCAAAATAAAGCATCGATGAGCGGGCGTGCAAGATGCCATTTGTTTTAGGCTTATGCGTTAGAAAAGATACTCTAGCAGACGCCAGCACGTGCGGCGCGTGGAGCACCATTCCCTACATTCTCGTTGATGCTTGGGAAATTTAGCAATAGGTCTATAACCGAGGTATAGTGTACTCACCGAGGTAGAGGGCCTTAGAGTGATAAACTGGCAGCTGAAAGTGACCCCCCATTGGCTGCCGCCATGTTGCACATATTTGACCACTAGACACGTGACTTTATAGTTTTACGTCTAGGTTTTAAGGAAATACCTGGCATAAATAATTTCTTATTAATCTTTAATAACAGTACTGACGAGATAAGTTATGTTTCCGTTCGTTTTAAGTCCAAAAAGTGCTTTTACGACGAAAACTCGGGCAGCTCCGCAATGTCTCCGCTAGATGCCAGCAGCCACGGTGCTGTATTTTGGGTTTTTATCGGAGCTAGACGCTGATCTCTGGGGCTTACAGTATTGAAAAAATAGTTTATCACGTTTTTTACAGCGTTTGCAATACAACTCTCGGCTCAGTTTTGCGTAGAAGCCTCAGGATTTGGTAAGGTCACGTGTTTAGTGGTCAAAATTGCGCAACATGGCGGAGGCCAAGAGGGTGTCACTTTTGCCTGGTGAACAGGATACCAGTTTATCGCTCCAAGCGCCTCTACCTCCATGGGTGTACTAGAAGTGAGTGGTGTGCCAAGTGCCGCTCGTTCCCGCGCGCCGCCATCGGACACGCCGCGCCATGGCGCTGCTTTTGATGGGTCCGTGACGTGAGACATTCCAACAAAGCTCGGACCCCCAACTACCATAATCGGGAAATCGTTTTATTCGCTTTAAACTTGCTTTTCTGGCGTTTACGGACGAAAGACTGGTGTTTGGGAGCTGCTGTCATAACGAAGTTCGCGTCTACACAAAAGATAGGTTCTAAAACTTCGCTTCCGTAGTCTTTTAAAGGGCCCGTAAATACGATCTTGAACTTTTTTAGAAAAGGGTACGTGGTTTCCGACTCTCTATGCACATGGTAATATGCCCAATCTTTTCAAACGTTTCCATGAAGCTTCTTATTTTGTTTAACGTAAATCAACGAAAGCGAAACTGACGTTCGGCTAGACTAGGTCTGAGAAGCTTTTTGACATGGACCCGGAGGAGTACCGAAAATTGCAGCACGTCAGCCTGGAACAAGCATAGCGTTGACCTCGCGCTAAGCGCGTGCTGACGGGAGCGTTCACCAGCTTTGTGTCGCACCGCCAAAACTGTTGCTCATGGCCGACGATAAGTAGCTGACGACACGTGAGCAGCGTTACATCAGCGCTTCGCAGCATGTGAGAACCAGCCTTTACGCGTGGAACCAAGAATCGCGCGACAACACGGACAAAATACAATGATGCCCCATTTTTGCTTTTCTCATGATAAAAAAACACTAGCATGTTGTTCCACAACGGTTTCCACATGAAACGCTTTCCAAGTCAGTCCCCGCCCAATTGGCGACGTGCGCGACCGAAAGCGTAACTGTGGTCGGCCTTCCACGATTGGCCGAACGCTGACTATGACGTCAGAAAAGGATTTATCATCGACGGAAATAAGGGGAATGAAAGAACTTTAATTTTGACGGTGTTGGCAGTGTTCCTTTGAGAGCGCAGTGATTTCAAGCTTCCACCATGCTATTTACAAACACCATCGAACTTGTTGTTTGCAAGGTAATGACGTCACAAGGGGGAACCATAGGAGGGCACCAGCAAAACATCTCGCCGCTAATATTCGCGAGAGGAAAGCGCTCGGCTATTTGAGTCCGCGAGTCAACGGACTAAAATATTCTTTATTTCTATTGCAGGCAACCTTTTAACAAAAATATATGGTCTTCTTTATATGTTCGTTTGTTATTATTTTTTATAACAGTTTACGATCGAAAAACGAAGACGACCGGACTCCGTTCACTTTGACCAATCGCCTGATGAGCCTACATAGATGTCACAGTTCACCTGACTCAAAACCTGGATTTTATCCCAGTCTTGGGTGTCGCTGTCATGAGTCCCCACGTGATTATTTCTGGATCTGTTGAATTAATGTGTGCGGCGCGCAAGTGCAACTTCGGGCTGAAACTTTCTCATTATTACCTGGAAGACACGCGGTGTATATTTACGGTTGTTCGTTTTCGGGTAAAACACGATTTATACACCTCGAACATGTTTCAGGAGAATCGGGTTAAACCCGATTTCTCCCTGAATTCAAAACCACATAACCAGCCTATTTATTTTTACGCCGCACGGAGTTTGCGGTGCACACGCGCTAGCTAGCCTACCTCTTGACAAAGCTGTGTGCAGCACTATGGACGCTACACTACTCTCAACCGACCGCCCAACGAGCGCGCCTAGCTCACCGTGACATTCTACGGAGGCCGGCTGAGGAAAAGCAACAATTAGCGGCGAGATGTTTTCGTGGCGCCCTCCTATGGTTCCCTCTCGTGACGTCATTACCTTGCGGACAGCGAATTCGACGGTGTTTGCAATGAGCATGGCGAAAGCTTGAAATTATTCCGCTCTCAAAGCAACACCGCCAACACCGTCAAAGTTAAAGTTCTTACATTCCTCTTATTTCTATCGATGAGAACTCCTTTGCTGACGTCATAGTCAGCATTCGGCCAATCCAGGAAGGCCGACCACAGCGACGATTTCGATCACGCACGTAGCCATATATAGGCGTTGGGGCCTCGGAGGAATGTTTCCGTCCAGGTGGAACCGCCTTGGCACGCCATGTAGCTTCGGCCCTGCTGCACGCAGCTTGTAAAATGCACTATTAATCCCCCTTCGACCGCTCAGGTGTCGACACCCAGCAGGATTATTCGGGTAGCATGGTCATCTCGCTGGTGTCCAACCTTTCTCACGAACAACGTCCGAGCCAGTCAGACGCGTTAACAGATCTGGAAAACTTAACAGGTTTATTCCATAGCGAAATATCTGATCGAAGACGACCATCCCTCGAACGGTCGGGGTTTTTGTTGACGCGTCAGTTAAAGGAGGACTCCGTGGGCGGTGCTTCCGTTGAAGCGACCGACGGCAATCAGAGCTGGAAAACCCTGATCTCCCCCAGATTACCAGGTTGAAACAAGCCCTAATTTTAACGCCTTAGCGTTAAAAAGCTCGTAAAACGCAAAAAAAAATATGTAATATTGAGTACATTTGTAAATTTAACCCGAAAAAACCCGATGTTTAGAATGGTCCAAAAAAAAAAAAAAAACGATTTCTCCCCGATTATCAGCTTGAAAATAAGCACCCGATTGTTACCCCCCAAATTTAAAAAAAAAAAAAATATATAAAACCCGAAAACGAACAACCCTAATTTCAATCGTTAAACTGAAAATTCAGATCGCTTTTACGGTCCCTTTCATGGCGCGTTTACGCTTGCGGATTCGCGGGCGGATCCGCGCCGGCGGAAAGTGGATTTTTGAGCCCAGTGACGAAATCATTCGTTGCTGGTGAAAAATCTGGGTATGGGTCCCGGACTGATTTTGACTTTCCGCAAGTGACGAGTCGATTTCGCCACCCGGCCCCAAAACCCACTTTCCGCCTGCGCGGAATCGCCCGCAGATCCGCAACTGTGAGGGATTCAGGAGGAATTCTGCAAATTTGTTTAGAAGGTATTAAACAGTCGTTTTCGAAAGTGAAGAGAAACCATTTTGTATAGGTCACGGGAAGTGAATTTCTGGCTAAATCTAACGGGAAAACTGAATTGGCGTCTACGTCACGTGACGTGACGTAGCGTGAATTTCCTGCTAAATGTAGAGGGGAAATTCAGGAACTGACGAGCAGACAGACACATTTGTGGGATTACTGTGTTCCGTTAAAAAGCGTTCCATGGTTTAAACGCTGGTGCCCTCGCTTTACTTCTCTTTCCTGAACGCTTCATTTCCTCAAGGCCCGCATGGAGTAGCAGGACCGCACTTAAGGTACACAGACTCCCGCGAGGGGTCGCCACTGCTGTGATTATGCCAAAAGTAAACGGTGTCGTCGGCTGGAAAAAACAAATTCGTTTTCACCGCTGAAAAAGAAAATGCAACCGCCCCCCCCCCCCCCTCTTCCTCCAGTCCATAAAAAAGACAAAATTTTAGGCGCATAAAACACTAATTTTATATTATGTTTATTTTTTATGCAACGCTTTTGTGTTTATACAAATAATTATGTAATTATGTCGTGCTTTAAGGACTGGTCATTATTCACTTCAAAATGTCTAAATGACTTTCGGGATTTTTTTTTATATTAAAGTACGCGATTACACGGAGGAGAGCGCCACCCCCTGTCTCACAAGAACGCGAGTTTAATGTTGAAGCGTTCAAACAATTGCTTCAAATGTCTGCATTGTGCAAAGTTAGAGATGCCCTTATTAGCGGCGAGATGTTTCGGTGGCGCCCTCGTTTGGTTACCTTTCGTGACGTCATTGCCTTGTGAACAACAAGTTCGATGGTGTTTGTAATGGGCACGGTGGAGGCCTGAAATCATAGCGCTCTCTAAGCAACACTGCCAACACCGTCAAAACTGAAGTTCTTACATTCCACTTATTTCCGCCAATGAGACATCCTTTGCTGACGTCATAGTCAGCATTTGGCCAATTGTGGTGGGCCGACCACAGCGACGCTTTCGTTCGCTCACGTCGCCAATACCCTGTTTCACCTTATGAAGTACCGCAGGAAAGGCTACAAGCGCGAGCTCCTTGCTCTAGGGCACATCTCGGCGGCACAAGCTCTCGTGACTTAAGAGCGGCTGCCAACGCTATGAGCTCGCGCTTCTACACTCTAAAAATAGTCACGCAGAGCAAGCGTGACGCAAAGCGATTTTTTGCACGCTTGTTCTAAGCGTGGTGTTTTTCAACGCTTAAATTTCACGCTCCTTAAGCGTGAACTATATTATGGTTTAACGCTTGGCAGGCGTGACGCAAAGCTATTTTGTACACGCTTGTTCTAAGCGTGTTGTTTTTCAACGCTTAGAATTCATGCTTCCTAACCGTGAACTGTGCTATGGTTTAACGCTTTGCAGGCGTGAGGGGGCCCTTGTGTTTACACGCTTACTACGGCGTGTGTTTTCTCCACGCTTAGATAATGACGCCTTCTATGCGTGTGAAATGCGCGTCGCGGTGGAAACCTCTGGCCGTGAGCATGGGGCTTTCTCACATTTAGTATATCGTCCCAAAAATCTTAATTATTGGGACGATATACTAGATGCGAGAAAGCCCAATGCCCGCGGCCAGAGATTTGAACCGCGACGCGCATTTCACACGCCAAGAAGGCGTCATTGTCAAAGCGTGGAGGGAACGTACGCCGTAATAAGCGGATAAACACAAGGGCGCCCATGCATTATATCGTTATCTGATATCGTTATCGGAGCTCAAAATCTATTTACTAAATCTCTCTAGTGAATTAAACAGGCGAATTGAGTAGTTCAAGGAAGCCCAACGTGCTGCTTCATGTATAATCCACCTCTTTCGGAATCATGGTTCCAGAGTTTCTGGTATGAAAACACATGTTCGCGTTCCATGGATTCACGAGCGGCCATGGCAGGCTTTCAAGCGAGATCTCGTGAGAGCGCTCGTGATGTGGACGCGCGTTCTCTACCCAAAACTCTTGAACCGGTGATTTCGTAAAGAGGTGGATTACGCACATGTATACGAATGGCAGTTGTGAATCAAAAGAAATTGCCCCGATACGTCGCGTATTGATAATGTATGTTACGCCTGGTACGTTGCGCCAATTAGCTGCGCGCTGTTCATAACTGTGGAATTTGTGTGAAGATTTGAGGAAATTTATCCTTAGTGTCTAAAAACTCAAAAAGAGAGATCTCGTTAGGCTTCAGTCTCCAAAAGGAACAGTCCAAAACGAACTAAATAGAAAAAGGCAAACACATTTCAGCATGGGGGATATACTCTATATTTAAAAAAAAAAAAAACAATTTTTGTTTGTACAAATGAGCCAAATGAAAACAGGGTTCTCACCCAAATATTGTAGCCGTCCATGGATAGCTGGCGAACGGCCGCAGTAAAGACACCAGCCAAATGGGAAGCCCTTTCCTTGGCTTTCATTCAGCTCCGTCTCGCGCAGAAATTCGGGGCACTCGCACTCGTGTTTGCAGCGACCCCGTGGCACTCCACGCACGTCTAGTGCTGTAAAGATTGCACACTGTGCCCGAAATCAAACGCCGTCTCCCGCTAAGCCTCGCCAGTCACAGTCAAAGACAAGCTGGTCCAGCCACAAACAAAGCGTGTTGAGAACTGACTGAGCGAGCCAGCGAGCCAGGGAAACAGCGCAACGGCTTTCTCGCTTTTCCCGCCAAAAAGAGGACGCATGCGCCCTCTGTGCTTTCAGAAACAAAGTTCACATCAACAAGAAATCAACAAAAAAGCACGAGCAGGGGCATCTTCGGGAGGGTCAATCCATTCGGATATATATTAGCGTGACGATGAAAGGAGGCGCGCGTGTGTTTTCAAAAATCTAAGCGTGTGTTTTGCGGTCGTCACGCTAACGTTGTTGGTCCCGTCCGAAAAAAAGGCCGAGCGGGATTCCTCGGGTCGCTCTAACGCTTAGACAAAGAAAAAAAAAACGCTTATTCTTGATCACGTGGGGCTTAAAACGTCATTCCCGTCGTATTGACGGCGGTTCCACGCTTGAAACTCGCAGTTAGCGTGAGGTTCAGCGTGATAGTTTTTAGAGTGTAGCCTTCGCTGCGGTACGACATAAGGTGAAACGAAGTATAGTATAGACCTTTTCTTTAACGGCGCCGCCATCTTGAGAATTGCGGCGCCGACGACGCCGTCTAGCGGTTTAGAAAAAGAAATACCGGCTAGTTCTGGCAGCACAGCTATCCGGGTAGGCAACGGTGTGGGTATGGGGAGAACTTGGCTAGACTTGGCTATGGTGGGCTGCAATTACTTTTTTGGAGCTTGTCCGGTTGAATCCAGCTGGATACTCACAGGGCATCACCTTGCCTCCTCGAGAGAACGACGACGAAGACGGTGGGGTGTTTTGATTGAGTTTCCACAGCGAAATATATATGAGTAGTTTAATGTAGTCTATGCAGGTAAGCTCTCGGCATTTGATAGCTCCATCTTGAGTAGTGGCATGTAGACTTTTTCATACCTTTCACATACCATGGGGCTTGCAGTGATAACCTAATTGGACCACCTGCACCGGGAATTAAAATCGGTCCTCTTGTCGTAGACGAAGTGGTCGTAAGCTTAAACGTGACGTTGAGTCTGATACGAATCTCTCGCGATTCAAGCTCGCAATCGACTGACTTCATAAATAAGGATTCTTGGGGAAAATGCGAAGCTCGATAACATGCAGCCACACTCGCGCTGCAGCTTCTTGTGCTCATGGCACACTTTCTGCTATTGTTCTTATGCTTTTTAAAATTATTTATCCATCCGACGACCACGCAGTGGTAGCCAGACAACCGTAGATTTTCGAAAATTGCAGCACGGTAAAAAGGAGCACTCGGAACTAACTCATGTACGACGTCCGTTTTTAAGCCTTTTCGCCCATGCCCTTGGCGGTTGCATACCCTGTGTAAGCGGGCAATTCACCGATGTTTGTTTGCAAACAAGCTCGCTTACGCCCACACTCGGCGGACCCCTGCGCGCTTCCGGTTTTCCTCTTCTTTTCCTCTTGTCCAACATCTTTTTGTTATTTGTACTATGTTCTACAAAGCGCGCAGGTTCTTACAAACCTATTACAGGTACCTCTCCGAAGGAAAATCTTTTCCGATCGCTGTGTGTTACTGAAGAAGAAATAAATACACTACCGGAATTCTACTGGGGCACCAAATACTGTGGCGCCCTCGTGGTACCAACTCCCACCGAATGCGGTGAATCCAAAAATTTACCAGGTCGAGGGTACGTCAGTTACTGGCTGGTTTGAGGTTATGCGAAAAAGGTCTATGGGAAGCGAGCATGCCGGCCGTGTCGTGGCGGTCGCCTATTGTTTGCCGCATCAATTGTTGTGGCTTTCTTAGAGCGGAATAGCTACCTTGGAAATTACAGCGCTAACCCGCTACAACGCACAACCAACGCAGCGACTGGCAGAAGTTCCCCGATGCAACGGATCCGTTTGCCGCTAGGGGCGCCCTGGTCGGGGCTTGAATTAGATCCGCACCTTTTCTATGCCGGCCGCGTCGCGGCGGTCGCCTATTGTTTGCCGCATCAATTGTTGTGGCTTTCTTAGTGCGGAATAGCTACCTTGGAAATTACAGCGCTAACCCGCTACAACGCACAACCAACGCAGCGACTGGCAGAAGTTCCAAGGCAGTTCCCCGATGAAACGGACCCGTTTGCCGCTAGGGGCGTCCTGGTCGGGGCCTGAATTAGATGTGCACGGTTCCTATAGGTTTCTGAGATTGCCTAAATATGACGATAACTCACTCTGCTGGCTCAAAGCATCCTAGAAATCCATAAACCATAACGATGCGCGGCCAATTTTTCTATTAAAAATGCAATCAATCATCGAACACACTGCATTGTTCCGGCTGCCAGGATGACACGTGACCAATGAAAACTCAACATTTCGTTGAGATCCCATACGCTGTTATTATAAAATATCTATGCATTTGTAAAATATAAGAGCAAATAAGTGTAGACGAAAAGGTTCATTTTTCATGGAGAGGGAACATAATACTTCAATAATCGTCTCAAAAACAACGCACTATATTTTTCTTTCTTCTTTATTTCCTGTCTTCCGCAGGAGTGATGTGTCCGGTCGTCAGCTCTCCAGCGCGCGCTCGCTGGGTTGACTTAGTTGGATCGTAGTCCGGGCTGCATGGGCAACGAGCCGCGCGCATTCGAGATATCACTCCGCGGTTCCAGCGTTCGGAAGCGCGAGGATCCTTCGTTTCCTATTGGCTGACTGTGGTCCTGGTTTTGGAACGTGCTCCTCTCATCGCGGGAGATGAGCTCGGTCTGTTGGAATCTTTGATGGCAAGTGCTGATTGTTGGGCTAGTTGGTATGGTACTTGAGAAAACATGATGCGCTTTAAGACAAGGACAATAGGAAGAACTGACACCACAGAGCGCTAAGAGGCTTCTGCAACTGTCACCACAGAGGCTTCTGCAATAGAGAAATAGGCCACGTATCGTCATGGTGTAGAGGTTTCTATGATGCTTAGAGCCAGCAGAGTCAACTATTCGCCATATTTTGGCGATCTCAGAAACCTCCTCCGAACACATTTAAATTCTGCAGATTTGGCACTCCATCGAACCGCTCACGTTATGTTCAGGCATTGTTCAGGTGAATTCTAACCATACGTCGACGCGTAGATTACAAGTGCTGTGCGCAGGACATGGTTTCTGTTTTCTGGGAGCACAGCCCGTACTTTAAGTTAAGAGTTCTCAAATGCATGGTTATCCAGATTCGCACAATTATCATATTACCAGAATTTTTATTTTTATTTTATTTTCAATAACATAAATTGTGTACCAGAATTCCCGGGGATGCCTAGAGCTTATTGTGGACTAAAACAAATAGGATGCAAATACAAGACAACTTATTAACCTGTAATATGGACCTTTAATAGCCAATGTGTTGTGAGCGTGCGGTGCGTGCGTGTGTACAACAAATCTCGGTAAGAACCAGAGTTTTTACTTGCTTTGAGTAAGGCTAATGAGAATAATTAAAATGGAATACAATGTGTCATACACTCGTACGTTGTCGTTCTACCAAATATCTACCCGTTCTTATAAACAACTGTAATCCTTCACCCGATTATATGATTACTACAAGCGACGCCTGAATTTAGCTCCCGCAAATTGTTATCTCGATCCTAAAGCACAGGGCTTGCAAGAACCAATATATGCGCGTGTCTTTATGTTTATTATTTATATTGCGATATTATACAACTTTTACTCGTTCCTGTGATAGCTGCCTCACTCAAGTGAAACTGGTGACGATGGCGATAATTCAGAAACACAGACGCGCCACACCCGATTTTCAACATCTTTACCGATACAGCAAAGAGCGCAGAAGCAGGGTCTATAAATAATGAACTTATTGAAAGGCACGAGAAAAGGGCGGTCACCCCAAAGATGTGGTGAAATTTTCTCGAGACTGTTACGTGGGGCCCACTGCCAGTCTCAAATCGACAGCTATAAGGAGGTGCCACATTTATAACGATAATAATCCTTGGATAAGAGAAACAAGGGGGACAAAGGACAAACAACAAATCTCCAGAGATTCCTGGTTCGATACCAGGACCAGGTGGATTTTTTTAGTCACGCACCAGTAACCTAGCTGTGCTTGAAGATTTTTTTTTTTTTTTTACTTTGCTCCATTTGTTTCCCTTCTCGAGGGATTATTATCGCAATTTTTGTTCAGATCGCTAGCACCTTTGTATTAATTGCATTAACATCAATGCGACAATTCCTCCTGTTCGTACACTTCTGTCGTAAAATATAGTGGAATTTAGGATGTGCTTTCGCTCTTTCCTAGTGTTTGGCATACGTGCTCCGTCTACCTGTAATGAGCCCAACCGAAACCTCCTTTTAATAAGAATTCGGTAGTGCTTTATCTACGTCAGCTTCCAGGGGCCAGAGCGGGCCTAGAGTGGACACTGCGTCAGACGTAGGCTAGGGCTCAGTCAGTGAGGACGAACACGCCTGTCCACTCCGCGCTCCGCCTCCCGAAGGTGACGTAGACCACCCAGCACTGCGGCCTTGTCGTCCGGGAGGGGCCGACCCCAGTGCCGATCACCTATTTGTCTTCTCTGCTTCCCCGGGCAGGCGCAAAGCCTCCAAGACCTGCAGCCGGCCTGCAGGCAGAGCGACGAGATAGACTTCCAAGCCTGTCTGGAAAAGCAAGACTGTGAGTTCCGACTTTTACCGACCATAAAACGGCAGACGACCCTCCTTGTGTGTTGGGCTTAATGTGATCGCAAATAAACTGGGATTGGAGCTTCTAAATTTAATAAACTCAATTACGAAACGAGCGGGCCTGCCTGAAATAGGTCCACGTTTTCTCGGGGCCTCTGACAACCGAGCTACTCAATTTCTTGCTGTTGTTTTTTTTCCTTGAAATTTACATACGCAATTTTTTTAACGTTCTCCGTTCATACTAAGTTATTGTCTTCTGAACCTTAGAGTGCTTACAAACTGCGACACCGTAATGATTGGCCTTCATAACAATCGGTAGAATAAATATTTTTCAACGCTGTCTATTTACCAATCGCCAGCTATGTTACTGCTCCATTTCCCAAAACGTCCTGGGTATTTATGAAACGAATCAGGTATCTCGTAGCGGCTGTCTCCTAGTTCCAAAAACCAACAATCATGATAAAAGTGGTCGCTTTTATCTTTCGATTTTTAATCTTTGCTTTTCCGGATTATTGTTATTATACTTTATCAGCGGGTGAGTAGGCATGGCATTTTATTTCACTAGCAGTAATGTTAGCTGGTCTCTCGGCAGCTCTGATTTCAACACCAGTTTTAAAGTTCACAATCATAGTTGTGACCTTTTCAGCAATCACATTCCGTAATTACCCAGTGAAAACATTCATAAAATTATTTTAGCTGCGCGCCAGCCTTAATTGTTAAATAACGCTTTATGAGCCTTTATTTTAGTGAGACGTTATTGATAAGAAACGAGCTCTGCCATCGAAGCTATCTGTGTCGTCGTGTTGCCGGCCCAAAATTTTCTCGGCCAGCGACCAGGGCAACACACATTGTCCAGCGCAAGTTGCTGCTGTTTTTGTTGCCGAAAGCTGTCTTACCGAGGCTATATTTCAGTTGTCGTCCTTTTCGTGCTGCTGTCCGCGATGTGACAGGCTTGTCGAACAACACGGCAGCGAGCAACAAGTTGCCCGACTGTCGGACAACGTGTTGCGTTGCTGTTGCCGTCGTGTTGCCTCAGTGTGACAGGGTCTTTAGAGTTCCTGCATACGGATCGGGATCGGTGGCCGAGTGTGTTAGAGCTCCTGTATACTCCTTACATACGATAGCAGACTTGCGCGTTCATTCTCGGCATGTGGTCGTAGCGCCGGCTTTCTTGCATTGCCCTGGATGCTTTGCTCGTCACGCGACTGAATTTGCCAAATAGCGGCACCGCGCGCGCCGCGTTGTCGCATGGGAAAAAGGAAAGGAGGAGAAGGAGGCGGAAGCAAGGGTACATGCGCCGGGGCGCGTGCAACGTCGGCGGAGATGGATGCCGGCGAATAGCGGGGTGGCGGCTTGGGGAAAACAAATCTGCTACTCTGCACCCCTTTCGGGCGAGCATATTGAGATAAACAAATTGGGGTCTGTGTATGTTTATACAGCCTAGAACTTAGACTGCATCAGCGGGCAACTTGCCTCCCAGCTGTATATGAGAAATTTAGCCAGTGAAGGACAACCGCTAGCTTGGGGTATTTAACGTGCATCACGCAGTAGTGGTACACGGACGCAAGCCGGTACAATGCTCATTTAGATTGAAACGGGCAGGGGTGGGGATTGAACCAAGGATGCCTGGGTTCTGCAGCGCGAGCTTTGGCTCCACGTGCTCTGAGCTGGTGTGCGCTAGCCCACTCGGCCACTGATTGTTCTGGGAGCATAGCGAGGAACTCTAGATTATGTTAGCGCACCGCAGCCCGTAGCGCTTAAAACGAAAGCTCGCGCTCCAGAACCCAGAGATCCTTTGTTCAATTCCCACCCCTGCCCGTTTCGATCTGGATGAGCATTGTACCGGCGCGCGGTCGTGTATCACTACTGCGTGGTGCACGTTAAAGATAACAGGCTAGCGGTTATGGCAAAACTTCTCACCTACAGCTGAGACCTAGACGCCAGTTTAGGCTAACCTCCGGCTATATAAGCATACAACGAAATTTATCTCAGTTGCGCCCAGTGTCAAGGAAGCAGCGCATGCCGCACGCCAATTGCTTGGCACAGCTATCCATGACTATGAAGTCAAAGCTACCGCGCCTGTGCATTCCCGCAGCATAAGCGCCGTTGAAAGCTGTACACGCGCGCTCTTCACTTCTTTTGAAATGCCCCGCGCCTCAGCACGGTCGCTCATATTGCACACAAATAATAGATTTGTGAAAAAAGCACAAAAAACACAAGTATTACGAAGAAGCCAAAAGGAAACCGATGGTAACCTTTTGATAAAACGCTTAAAGTGGTGGGTGTTTTACGTTTTATCAGCAGTTTCTGACAGATGCTTCTACCACTTATGCACCGTTTCAATGTTTACAAAATCACAGCCCGGCGTGTTATCTTTAGAGGCCAGCTCAGGCTTGTTCGTCGCTTCGGTAAGCGAGCAATGCACCCTCCATGCGCGCGAACGCTAAAGGTCGCCCCGGACAGGAGCTTTTTATTTACAAAATACTGTTATGTGAAGGTCGCACAGCTCACCATGCCATCTTCACGGCTCATCACGCGCATGTTCGTCGATTCCGAAAGCGAGCATTAGCCGCGAGATGTTTTGGTAGCGCTCTCCTATGGTGTCCTCTCGTGACGTCACTACCTTGCGAACAACAAGTTCGATGGTGTCTGTAATTAGCATCACGGAAGCTCGAAATCATTTTGCTCTCAAAGCAACACTGCCAACACCGTCAAGATTAAAGTTCTTACATTCCTCTTTTTTCCGTCGATGATAAATCCCCTTTCCGACGTCAAAGTCAGCGTTCGGCCGATCGTGGAAAGCCGACAACAGCGACGCTTTCGGTCGCGCACGTCGCCAATAGCACGCGCCGTAAATACAAGTGCTGAAAATGGCACCACGGTCAGAGGCCCTTTTCTTAAGGCCTGTTCACACGATGCATTTTTCTCGCGCATCTAGTGTCGCGAAATGTAGTTTCGCGAAATGGTTGCGCCGTCTGAACGAGTCCGAAAAGGACGCGCGCATCTAAAAAAAGTTGCGCGCACACCTCGCTTCTGGAGCGAGCTTTTGCTGAAACTTTGCCGAGTCCTGTCAATCACTCTGAGGGCGCCGCCAATGGCCGCTCAGAAACGCTCTCACGTGGCCTTTGAGGGGGGAGCGAGCTGTTTGAGAAGACCAGCTACTGCCGGTGTTGTAGCCAAGCCAAATCCGAAAAAAACCGAAACCACGAACGATGGATACTGCCGGCGCTTCCGCAAGCGCGTCAAGCACCACTGAAGGAAAGGTGAGTAGCATATCGGAAAAAAATCCAGCGATGGACGAAGACAATTAGTGGGAGTTGGCGAGATTAGAATAGTGCTCATAGCGTTGTTGTCGCGACGATACCGCTGTATAAGAGACCATCGAGTGAACTGAAGCCAAGTTTGCTTTGTTTACAAGCGAACGTGAAACCATGTGCGCTCTCTGAAACAGTTGGCACAGTAAAATTGGGGCAGACATGGGCGCCGAGAAGTAACCAGATTGGGCACGTAGCGTTTCTATGAATACCATGTGCATTGATAGGAGCTTTGGCAATGAATCGGCTGCGTACGGGCTCGGCGCCGGCACATGTCCTGCACGTACAGGTTGCCGCCTCAATCGGCTTTGCGCACATGCGAGATCGCTCCAAGTAGTGCAGTATGTGAGAAAAAAAAATTAAAGTGAATTGACTGCATAAAATGCGCAAAGCAGGTCCCCAGATAAATAGCGATCTGATTCGGAGCGCCACATTATGGTCAACACCGGAACTATTTGCGCGAGTGTAAACGTCATCGTTGTTGCACGTGAAGCGGTACGTGTGAGCGAGCACATTTCGCGAAACTTGAGTGTCGCGAACCTGTTGCGCGCCTAAAAGATGCATCGTGTGAACAGACCTTTATTTACAAAGTTGTACCTGCCACCATGACTCGTGCATGATCTCGCTCTCGCGTCTAAAGGATGAATCCTTTGGAGCGAAGTTTAACAGCGAACTTCGCGTTGAAAATATCTATTAGGCCCGCATTAGAAGGGGCAACCTTCGCAGCAATTTTGGTGTTGCTGGCAAGTTGTTGCCTAGCTTTCCTTGCATCTTGACACTGCCATACGAATGGGCAGTATGCAAAATATCAGCGTCCCTAGCTGTGCTGGTGCACTCTGGGAGCAGGAGACCTGTCAACGGGTAGTTTCAGTTTCGTTGTCGCCGGGTAGCGGATCTGCCGTCTGCAATCGTCTCCGCACAGCCATTGCTCAGGTCGTCGTGGATTGCTCCACACACAATGCAGTAAGCAGCCTTTTCTTCTCGTCGCTAGATATCACACACAGGGAAGGACGAAACAATTACGATATTGCTGGCCCAGGGAGCGAGCGAAATCGCCGCAACGGCCAAGTCGAGTAAACGGAGCACGACGTAAGCCAATCGCCGTGTCTGCTCACTGCGTGCATTTGATCGCAACCTCGAGAACAGCCACTGAGACTACTACTCCAGTTTTAAAACACCCTTGCTTCACCGACCACTATTTTCAATCAGGCTAACGCGCTACATGGCGAACCTCGCTGTACGAGAAAGCATTCAAGCGCAAACATGCATTCAAGGGCAAACCTCGAGCAGGTCAAAAATCATGCTGAACGCATGCTTCCGCTTGCAGTTGGGGGTTCGTGTATACTTGAGTCACTCAGAGCTTATATAGGTAACGCCTGCTCATTCCACAGCATCTCAGCTAGGTAAATCGCGCTATAGACTACTTCCAAAACGTCTCGTACGCAACCAAGTGGGTGCTGCATTATGGGACTTGGTTGACCATGGAGAGAAGTGGCATGGTTTTGGGTTCGATCCGCACGTTCACCTAGTAGCGCGTTTCGGTACCACCCTGCGCTCGCTCGTATTGCACCGCTCATCTTCGTGAAAGCCTCCGTTGAAACACAGACCTCCAGCGGCCGTAAAGGCCTAGGCTTTGAAAGGAGTAGGAATACGACCTTCCGCGTCCCATACCTCTCTGGCGTCCTGGCTGCATGACCCTCCCGGCTCGCGGATAATTTAAAAAGTCTAGGACACTGAGGACCCCACGAAACAAGGTGACCGGTTCAGTCATGGTGCAGTATACTTTTACCATGTGCGATCGTCGTCCTGTGTTTTTCTTCGTACAAAGTGCGGCACGTCGTGAGCACGGACAAGCGTGCCCCATGCCTATGCGTATCGGAAGGGCGCTTTTACTGTATTGTTATGACGATTGGGAGACAGAGACGAGAATTTAAGAAAAGTCACAAATTTAAAAGGCTAGCACTGCCCTTAGCGAAAACTAATACGTTTGAAATATACCACATTCTAATTTGAGTGTATGTGAAGTACAGTTCATAATTGCAAGTACACGGAAAATCAACCGATAATATACACTTTTTTTTTTACTTAGTACTAAAATATACTTACGAAAATCTTTTTTAAAATACCTTTATTTAAACTACATTTGAAGTTCCCATCATGCGTTCTGAAATACGTAAATACTAAATTAGTAGGCACAGAATACCTTTCACATAGATTTCTTAAAATATTTGATTATTTCATGCAAAATATACTTTAACCCTAATAAAAATGCAGCGATCAAAAATAAGTGCAGAATACTCTTAAAATACCTGGAAATCGTAAATACTGTTGTGTTCTACTCTAAGTATCTCTTGACTGCAATACTTCGGTAGTTTGACTTAAACTACCAAAGTATTTAAAAGCTCGCCTTTCAGAAGTTCACTTCAAGTGGATGAGGCGTAGACTGAAGTGCCTAAATACAACATTAGATTAGTTTGTCAATTGAGTTGTGCAGCATCGCACTGATGAATCAGCCCAGTTTATGTTATTGTTTACTTTTTTTCTATCAAGAACAGACCTGATGAGTTTCTTGCACGCCAGTCACAAACGGGGTTCGGGAACTACAACCACAACACTTGCTGATACTGCACAGCTTCAGCAAGTGCTGTGAGCAGATATGTTTGGCGTGGTTGTGTTAGTACAGTGTTAGTTCACTGAATGTGTATACTCACCATTGTACGTGATGTGAGTAGTGACTTTAATATAGTGACGTTAACGACCATATTAAACAGTCAACTAGTAAAGAAAAGCAAAATAACTATTTTAAAGTGAAAAAACTCCTTAACGCGCTCTGTCCTGAGTGGTGCTATGCAGAGAAGCAATACCATTTCTTCTAGGAGCCGTTTTTGAGGATATTGTTTTAGCGACTGCGCCGAATTATTATTAGTTGTACCAATGCTTTTTAGTGAGAGATATCGTCCACGAACGTCAAAACACTGTTTCCTCTTTGACAGACTCCTGAGGAGAAGATCGGATACTTGGAACCTTAATAAGTGCAGTGGGGGTCACCGGCCAAATGATTACCTTCAATATGTAGGCTATATAAGGCTTTAGAGTAGTCAACCGGTCTGTGATTCAGGTGTTCAGTGCGTCATTGTGTTTGTGTTCGTTTCTAATGTGTAGTTCTGGGATGTATTTTTTTTAAAAAATCGTAAAGGTGCAGGCGAGCTGGTGAACATTAACCATGTTGAATTAACCTGAGACTGGGGTAGAGAAGAAACATCAAAACGTAGAAGGGACAGTCTCAGGTTAATTCAACATGGTTAATGTTCACCAGCTCGCCTGCACCCTTACGATTTAAAAAAAAAATTGTGTTGCCGGTTTTTAATACACAAATAGCATCTTGAGGAGGAAGGAATTATATTTTTGGTATATCTAAAATATTTTTGATTAATATTTATGATGCATTTTGAATACCTTACGCGCGCATTTCGAGTGCGGACAAAATAATACAGAATGAATACAAAATGAATATTTATATTCAATACATTCCAACTTCGTTTCAAGTACGGCCTCTTTTTGCTAAGGGTGTATTTGATCTTGACCTAATGTCGTGGAGTGAGGCCAATCGAAACCCTAAACACAGTGGCCAACGGATACCTACACTAAAAAAAGGTGTAGTATTACACCCATTTGTCCCATACAATGCGAAACAAAGCTTGTGTTCGACGTACAACGCACTGCCGTCGAACTGACGGCCCCAACTTTTACGAGGGACTTGATAACAGTGCGATAAAAATTATTAAACTGTTAAAGTACGCATCAGATACTATAAAAAGAAAACACTAAGTGTCTTGCAGTAGGGCCAAAGAAAGAACGATTAATATTATTTATGTATTTTTGTAGACCGTAACACGGACATTGGCTATTTTAAAAGGTTCAACCACTCGGCTATCAAGCCGCTCGGGAAAGTTACTAACTTCGGCTTGACGTCAGTGCGCTGTGCGTCGAATTCAAGTTTTGGGGTGTATTATATGGGACAAGGGGTGTAAGTATTACACCCCCTATTTCTGGGAGTCTAAGATGCTTTGCACGCCGATCGCTTTCATTCTGTAAGAGGTGTATTAGCCGATAACATCGCCTAAGAACGAATCAAGGCGCAAGAACATAACAGCTATAATTACTAGCTCGAGAAGCATTCGGGTAGTGGCCCGTGTCCAATCGCTGCAACGACGACATTAGCCGAGCCATAACAATGTCTGGAACTCAGCGCGTGTCCTGTGCTTTGCCAACCCCAGCGCGTGGCTATGATCAACATTGGCGGCATATAATCGGCTCTAGATCACGTGGCCGCTTGTTCTGGCTGCGAGTTGAGGGGGTAAACGCTGCTCGTATCTCTTTAATTTTTTTTCTGGGACTTCTACTGCGTGGGGTGAAAAACGAACGCGTGTTTCATAGGTCATTAACGTCAGGGATCCGTTCTAAGCGGTATTTGCGCAAAGTACAAAAATTGTTGCATCGCCCCTTTAAGAAAGCCGTGGCTCATCGTGTTCACGCTGCCGTTCCCTCGGCTAATGCCGCAGTCTCATTGGCTAAGCTGCTCGGAACTGGACACGCCCTGCGTTTCTTTGCAGAGACGATTGTTCTCTTCTTGCCACGCGAGAGAGCCTTCTTTACAAGTTCCCGCTCCTACATACACGAGCAGAATCCCAACTACACGATGATAATTTATTTTTTGGTGTTCTTCCCCAGTTGAAAACGAGAGGATCTCAGTGTGCACTGCGGGGAAGCGGACGAACGGGCTATGTTTCGTAAAAGTTAAAAACCGACCTATATCCTCTTTCCCCTTCGCTCCCACATATTTCTTTTCAATCGTAGATGGCGTTGATCGAGAAATATTCGCCTCAGTTCAGTACTCGAAGAAGAAACCTTTCACTCACCGCCTGCATTCTCTTTCGGGCTTATCGCTTCTTTGAACTACGGGGCGCCCGGCTAAAAATGGCGCTCTCTCGATGTGCCGCCGCAGCAGCCTGCTCTAATGCGAGGTCCGACTCGCTTTGTGCGCGTCCCGACTGCTCTGTTTTCTCGTTGTCACCAGGCAAGCGCCGCCATTACCGTACAGCTGGAGAGCTCCGAACTTTGGGCACCTAGACAGCCCGCCTCCCGTTAGTCACGTGTACTCTATTACCTTGTTTTTGCACGAAGGGAATCTAATTTATTGCATCGTGCGCCGCCGGTGTTACTGTATCTTACGAATTAATCTTTCTTAATCCGGTGAACGCCGATATTTAGTACAACTGCGGGATATTTACATACACACGGGGAATGTTCCTTCGACGTGGTAATCGCGCTTCAGCTATGCGATCTTTTTTTCTCTTTCTCGACAAATGCCAGTAATATGCCACAGTCCCCACTTCGTCTCACCTTAGTATGGACTATTGTTAGCCGCTCATGCTAAAAGCGCGAGCTAGTCGCTTTGAATGAAGCAGCGGCGGCTGCACGAGCGCTCGTGCAGCGAGTGCTCTAGTCAAGACTGTCAAGGCTGGCCGCTCGCGCTAGCACAGCCTTCGCGGTTAGTCCATGCTAGGATGAGACGAAGTATAGTATTTTTTTAATGCTCATTCACCTGTTAAGGAACGGAGCAAACGGTTTTTCAAAACACTGGTGGACTCGTGAGCGCAATCGGTCACTTCATGCTCTGAACGAGCCCAGAGTAATAGGCTGCTAAGACCGGCAATCTTGAGGGTGCGGAATGCACGTTACAAAAGAACTGTGGAAGCTCGCCATCAGCACGCGCTCAGCAGTCGTGCACGCAGCTATGGCCACCAGTGAATACTTCCTATTCACCGATGTTTGTTTGCAAACACGTGCAAACAAGCTCACTACCACCCCCTATCGGCGAACCCCTGCGCGCTTCCGGTTTTCCTCTTCTTTTCTATTTGTCTCGCCTCATTTTGTTATTTGCACTACTTTGTACAATGCACTAATGTTCTTACAAACATACTACAGAAACTTCTCTGAAGGAAACTCTTCTTACCCGATCGCTGTGCGTTGCTGAAGAATAAATAAATACTCTACCGGAAGTCTACTGGGGCACCAAATACTGTGGCGCCCTCGTGGTATCAACTCCCACCGAATGTGGTGAATAGACCGATCTCATCAGCTATTGGGCAGGAGATTGAACTATAGGGGGCGCTTTATCGAGCTTGTCCCCACAGCCCGCGGTGTTTACCAACACAGCATAACAAAGAAATTGAACCTGGCCGAGCATGGTCTGGGCACGAGCGCTTCGCTCTGACCAGTGCTTTGGTCGCACGAGGAGTGGCCTTCGAATCGTCATCTTCGATTTCTCGGATCAAAAACAAACAAGAAAATACGGTTTGTTGTCCCCACAGCTGAAGCGCACCGCTAGAGGCGTGACTGTTCGATCTCCTCCCCAATACCTCGTTTCACTTTATCTGCGAGCGAAGCCAAAGCTATAAGCGCGAGACCAGCGCTTTTTGCGTTTCTGCCCAGCTCGCGCGCTCGAGCAAAGATTGAACGCACGAAGCTTTCGTGCTCGCGCTTCCAGTTTTGCCTTCGCTCGCAATATAAGGTGAAACGAAGTATAGTCTGGTTACGCCACCGCTGCTTCAATGCATCGAGGGAACTTTAGTCTTGGTGCAAGTGCCACACCCACGCTGGAGCTCTGCGCGGGCGGACCACCATACGTCTCGGGCACTACCGCCTGCCTCCTGTGAACTAAAGTTATGGCGGCTTCAAGCGCGCGCCGAACACTTGGTGAGATCGGTCTATTGTCTCTGCTGTCTAAAGTCACATGGCTCATACACCACACAAACGACACTGCACCTCGGTTGCTAGATGAAAGAAGTATTTGAGGACACGCCTGAAGGATGTTCGGACTTTGTTCGATTCATGTTTGCAGACATGTTTTCGTATAACCAATGTAGCAGGGCCACTATGCAAGGAAGTAGCACGCCCCAGAGGGCGTCTGCAGACTATATTTTGTATGTTGTATTAGTAGCGTGACCACGGCTTTAGCTCCTCGAACATGTCCAGTTCGCTGTACTGCCATCTTCAACAAGAACCAGGGCCGGCTTGCTGGAAACAGCGTCTCAGCTGAGACTGGGTGAAAGAAAGCACTGAAAAAGCCAGCGCACGAGCTGAGCGGGACTCAAGTTGCGTCTCAAGACGCTCGCGCGCCCCCGCCTTTGCAGTGCTTTCTTTCACTCAGTCTCAGCTGAGACGCTGTTCTATTACAGTGTACTAGAATACTTGGGTAGCGTTGGGACCGGAGGGGCTCGCCTGAAGCGCGTGGTATTGATCGCGACAGGTGTCGGCACCGGCGCGTTATCCAGAAGGTGTGCGCATGCGCGGCTGCACGCGCGAAAATATGAATCTTTAGTGCCGCTTTGGTGGAGTGCACATAGGATTTCTGATACAGCTACGACCTGCCAGCGGTCGTACCGCGGCATCAATTACGCTACGGCACGATCGTTAGCAACATGATGCTTCAATGTATTGGACGGTGCAAGCTGCATTACCCTTCCTTTACATAAAAACAATTACGACTTTAAAGAAGCGGATTGCAAGTTGTTTCAACGTAGAATTAGCTGCGACTTTCGGTGTGTCGGATGGTGAGCATTTTAAATAAAATGCCCATTTCCTTGGTCGCAAAGGCCGAACATTAGATATTTGAAAGGAATATCTAAAACTCAGAAGCAGTTTTTTTTTTCTTATCTTATTTTATAATGGAACGAAACGGCACATACTAAAGTCCGAGGTTGTTTTAGTATGTTTTTAATACCCCAGGTTAACTTCTCTGTCTTCTTTTCTGCCCGTCTTCTTTTTCTTGACCTTAATCAGCTCGCTTCACTTGTCACTCATTCTTGTGTTCATTTATGCGACCAACCACCCAAGCGACGGTCGCAAAGGGGTGAGAATCTTTTATTTCTTCATGACTGCCATGACCATCCGAGGACCACCCGACGTTCACTTGTAAGAAATGGCTTATAAGCCGTGACAATTTTTATCACGCGTTTTAACATTGAACTTAAGTCCAAAAACTGAGACAACGTGGGCTGAACAAGTAATGCTTTATAACATTCAAAGAAAACAAGCAACTATTTCACATCATTTTGAGCAGAAAACATGAGCATTTGTAGATCAGGCGAGGAAAAAGTTGTAATAGTTTACAGCACGGTATTGAAATAATGGTTACAATGTGCAGCGCATACATGGTTACAATATGCAGCGCATTATCCTCTTGAGGGTAAACCATCTGAAACCCACACGCTCATAACAATACATTTAACCGAGAGCTGCTTTCTGACAACCAGGTAAGTCTCGCCTGAGCTGGGTATTCGAAGGGAAAGACCCATGGTTCCACAGGGGGTATATATGGTTCACGCAGACATACAGGTTTTTTTTTTGTTTTATTATTTACAGAACTTTACATATTTTACAAAAAAAAGATGTGGCAGATATGTGGATGCCGTCTTTCGTTATATCTGTAGAGCTCGGAGAACAATAAATGGGTGAATAACCGTTGCAGTGTTTAACAATTAACCAAAATCTGTTAGTTAAGTTGTTTATTAACGGCTTAATTGGCCATGGTGCAATTGCAGTTTTAAAAGGAGTCATTGTTAAGGGCAAACACAATTTCGACAATTCGCGAAAAGGCAACGAGGTTCGCGAAATTTATCGTAAAAGTTTTCCTTTCTTCGCTTGATTCAGAAACCGCGTTATGAAAATAATACGTAGAATAGTGACTTAGTCGTCTTGATGTGTGGCGCCGGCGAGTCCACCGAAGACACGCTGTCGAGTTAGTGACGAGGGGACAGAAACAACTGTGTCATTCTTCTACGCATCTATATCAGCACAACCTCATTCGCGCTTTCAGCGCGCGGTTTTTTAATTAATCGAAGAAAGGCAAACATTTAGCGATGAATATCTCAAAGCTCGTTGTTTGTTCGCGAACTTTCTAAATTGGGTTGGCCTTTAATAATGGCTCCCTTTAAAGCTGCAATTGCAACATGGCCCTTTAAACCGTTCATTAAAAAGTTAATTACCATATTCGGCTAAGTAATCAAAAAATTGCAACGGTTATTCACCCATGTAGGGTCCGCCGAGGTCTACGGATGTACAGTGCAGACGATATACACATATCTACTACCTCCTTTTAATTAATTCTGTAAAGTTCTGTTAAGAATAAAAAAAATATCCTGCATAAGCATGAACTCACAACATTGGACATTCCTGGGACGTAGCCATTTCCACTTTTCGATTATGGGAGTAAGAAGCTTTTAAGTTGGTTGTTTTAAAACTCTGCGAGTTTTAAAACAACCAACTTAAAAGCTCGCAGACAGCGCTTGTTTCTTCAAGACGCTTGTCCGATCGCCGCAGATTCTTCTTCCAAAGATCTCTTTTGGCTCTATCTTTTGGAACGCCGAAAAGGGACGTCGTTTTCACTCCTTTCACTCGTATGAGGCCCGTTTTGCAACCAGGTGCAGAGCAAGAGTTCTCTCGCTGTTTCGCCGACGGCATTTCGGCACTTCCCAGACGCGTTCACCATCCGCAAAATCAGAACACAAGATTCAAAGCATATTACGATCGAACACACGGAACTATGAAATCGTGGTCCCGACACGCGCACCGCTCGAAGTGAAAAACACACGAAACTATACTCTGTTTCACCTTGTGTCGTACCGCAGGAAAGGCTACAAGCCCGAGCTCCTTGCTCTAGGGCACACCTCGGCGGCACAAGCTCTCGTGCACCTAGGGCAGCTGCCAACGCTATGAGCTCGTTCTTCTAGCCTTCGCTGCGGTACAACATAAGGTGAAACGGAGTGTATAAAATCGTGGTACCGACACGTGCACCGCTCAAAGTAAAAAGAAAAAAAAAAGGCGGGCTGGCGATTTTTTCCGGATAACTCGACTTCAACGCCGCCACGAACTGTCAATACACGCGCGCTCACGAGCTCCCGTTGCCGAGCCGCTCCGGTCCCAACACTACCCAAGTATTCTAGTACACTGTAGTTTTATACCGCCAACACTGTGGAATGACGTCAACAACTGGATTTCGTCTATAGAGCGTCACCTATCGTAACACGTGAACCACCATGTCCACACAGCCGCATACAACCCATCGGCAAATGTCACGTTGAAGCTTTCACTCTGTAAGCTCAAGGAGGCAATCACGGCAGGTAATGGCCGCCTTCATCGGGTCAATCATCTACCTTTTGTTCTACTTGGCATTCAGCCCGCGTTCAAGCAAGAACCTAACTGCACCTCCGCAGAGTTAATGTATGGTACACAGCTTCGTTTGCCTAGAGTCTTCTTCGAGGCACTCGAGACATACGCATGTCTTTCATCCGGGATGTACCGCGTGAGTCAAAGGGATAAATGGCTGTTTGAAAGGACAGCATAAATCGGTTTCTTAACGCATCGTGCTAAGACTTACCACAGAGGTGCCCGAAGGTGGTAAAATATTTCGTTAATGATGTGGAAAGATTGCCTCTCCTGAGTAAACCCCGAAAAATCAAAAACTGTTTTTCTTTTTATACTTTGCATGTACACTTAAATTATTTTGTGACACTGTGGCGCTTATTTGGAAAAAATGAAATGAAGAATAGGTAAGCTATTTGTACATGGCCAGCAGTTATGGCCTGTCGCAGGGCCGCGGTCGCCTCTATGGAGGTCTCCGGTCTTATAGTCCGGACCACGAGAGGGCCATTTTTGAGCCCAATCCAACTCGCTCCTAAGAGCACCACTGAGTCCAGATTCATCCTAGATGCCAGTCATCTCACACCTCACTTGAACGCTCCACCCTTTCGTCTCGGTCCTTTGCCGAAGGTCCTCCTCCAGGTCCCCCTTCCGCCAAGCCCTTACTTCGCGAAGATGGACCTGGCGGAGGCCTTCTACCACGTCACCTTACATCCTCAAGCGCGGAGACTAACCACGTTTCGCCTAGATGGCATCTACTACCACTTTACTAGGATGCCTTTCGGTCTCCGCCCTGCCCCTTTCGTGATGCAGAACCTTGCCACGGCTTTCGCGAGAACTCTCCGCTCAAAAGGCCTGTGGGCATGATCTTACATTGATAACATACTTGTTGCCCACTCCAGTCCTGACTTCCTTCAAGAAGCAGTTTTAAATTTCGTGAACCAGTTCACGGAATGCGGGTTCCGTGTTAATCCAAAAGATACCTGCCTTGTCCCCACCCGCCGCATAAAGTTTTTGGGCTTTTGTTTGGATGCGTTCAATTCTACCCTGTCCCACACTCCGCAGCGAGTGCAAGCCCTCCGGGACACTCTTCGTCTCCTTGAGACATCCCAGCCCCAACGACTCTACCGACGTGTTGCCGGACTTTGGTGTTTTTATTTTTCGTTGTATCAGAGTGGATATCACGCACTTCGACCCCTCTTCGAGGCGGCCCAAACAGGCCACCCCCCCCCAGTGAAGTGGTGCAGAGTGCTCCAGAAACTTTGGGACTTGCTCCCTCATTCAGTTCCCTTCGTTGGGGGCGCCCCCCCCCCCCCCCTGTGCATACTATGTATGCTGACGCATCCTCAACCGGCCTGGCTGTCGTCACCCCTACCGCTGCCTTCGCAGTCATCACTCTTCCAAGCCCACGAATCTACCTTCGAGAAGCCATGGCATGGCTCCTGTCGGCCCTCCTGGCGGACCCGGCCACCCTCATCCACACTGACAACCTCGCCCTGCGACAGGCCATAACTGCTGGCCATGTACATGCCCTTCCGTGGCAATTGTGTGTTGCATTTTCTTTTCTTGTAATAAAGAGGACGCTCCGTGCCCGATGGATCTCGACGAAGCTCAACCCCGCCGACATGCCCTCAAGACTTCCGCACACTATCCGCCCATTCGCTACTGCGATTGGCTGAGGGCATGCCGGCGGGGAGGGAGAGGAGGTTAACCATATTTAAGCAGACGAGCTCCTCCTCTCGAGCGCAGTTGGGGACCAAGCGTGCTAGGAGTAAGACGCTCCTCAAGAAGGGTTTTGGCTGAGGGCATGCCGGCGGGGAGGGAGAGGAGGTTAACCATATTTAAGCAGACGAGCTCCTCCTCTCGAGCGCAGTTGGGGACCAAGCGTGCTAGGAGTAAGACGCTCCTCAAGAAGGGTTAACCCTTCTTGAGGAGCGTCTTACTCCTAGCACGCTTGGTCCCCAACTGCGCTCGAGAGGAGGAGCTCGTCTGCTTAAATATGGTTAACCTCCTCTCCCTCCCCGCCGGCATGCCCTCAGCCAATCGCAGTAGCGAATGGGCGGATAGTGTGCGGAAGTCTTGAGGGCATGTCGGCGGGGTTGAGCTTCGTCGAGATCCATCGGGCACGGAGCGTCCTTTTTATTACAAGAAAAGAAAATGCAACACACAATTGCCACGGAAGGGCATGTACAAGGCCAGCAGTTATGGCCTGTCGCAGGGCGAGGTTGTCAATGTGGATGAGGGTGGCCGGGTCCACCAGGAGGGCCGCCAGGAGCCATGCCATGGCTTCTCGAAGGTAGATCCGTGGGATTGGAAGAGTGATGACTGCGAAGGCAGCGGTAGGGGTGACGACAGCCAGGCCGGTTGAGGATGCGTCAGCATACATAGTATGCACAGGGGGGGGGGGGGGGGGGACGAAGGGAACTGAATGAGGGAGCAAGTCCCAAAGTTTCTGGAGCACTCTGCACCACTTCACTGGGGGGGTGTGGCCTGTTTGGGCCGCCTCGAAGAGGGGTCGAAGTGCGTGATATCCACTCTGATACAACGAAAAATAAAAGAAACTGCTCATCAGCTAGGAATGAAGAAGGGCTTACCTATTCTTGCTTGCAGAATGAAGAATAGGTAAGCTATTATTCTGGAGTAATAAACTCCAGAATAGTCCAAAACAATTTCCAGATGATTTTGAGAAAGGAGGCTTAGTGATCATATTTCTATGCACAACACTAGTTGTTTTGTTATTTCTCTTGACTACGGAGGTTTTATGTATTTATACTCTCAATTAATAAATGCACCCCCTTTCAAAACCTCTGTGCTTAATTCCTGCTCGATAAGTAGAAAGACCGATTGATGCGGAACTTTCAAACCGCCATCGATCCCTTTGACTTACCCGGTACTTCAAAAGCTTGTGGCAAACCTACCATCAGGTGCAACCACATCACCTCGGTTGTCGAGCTCTCTAAAAATCTTTATCATCCAAAAGTTAGCACCATGCACGCATGCTTTCCTACGTAAGGAGGGATTGATGAAGAGTTTGACACCGTCTTAAGACGACACGTTCAAAGCACTAGGACGTACTACAAAAAACATGTAGTAGCAGGGTTGGGCAGTATCGCGATACAAATGTATCGCGATAGTATTTTAGAAATACATTTCGTATCTGTATTTCTGTATCGTGATACATCTTTTTCACCAGTATCTGTATTTCTGTATCGAAATACATTTTGAATGTTTCTTTGTATCGCGATACATTCAGTGTGAAATGTATTTCGTTACATTTCCTAAAAAATACACCCTCCCCCCCCCCCCAAAAAAAAAATCCGAACGCTTTTTTTTTTACTTTTGAGGGCACTAGGGTCAAGGAGATGCTGGGGCATTGTTACCATGTTGACCAAGGTTCCTTCCGATTCTCCTAGCTATTTTTCTATGCGTCCTCTTCTCTCTTCTGAGAAGTGTTGCGTAGTCGGGGACTCGAGCCAAGTGGCGTGCCAGGAGTGGTCAGAGCATCTTCTGTAGCAGGTCCTTAGGTAGGGATTTCTTGAGTCATTCTTTGCTGGCATCCAATGCCCGCGGCTAACCGCCTCTCTTGCCTTAGCGTACACAGTATACCCAGCCGGCAAAGCTGAGTCACAGTCCGCTGCAGCACGAGTCTGGTGGTGGTTGACTTCAAATAGTATAGGATGTCTCAAGCACTGAAGTTCAACACATATTCGAATGTGTCTGCGGCTGCGCCCGTAGTATTGCACGGCTCAAGGGTACGTCATCAGCCAACGTGAACGTGACCCGCTGCTCTGGTGATCCGAAACACAGGAAGGACAGGAAGGAGGTCAGACGTGGCCTCGCTGTGCCGACCCAGACTTCGTACACCTGCGACTCATCTCGAGCGCGCTGTTTCTCGGAGAGCTCGCACCTGTGCCGGCAGTATCAGGTGACGTCGCAATCCACGAGATCTCTGTTTGGATGATGCTAGGCGAAACTTGAGGACTGCAATCGATGCGTCGGTGGCGGAGGGTCGGCAGGAAGGACCTTCACAACAGGGATGCCACCGTATCGGTTTTTCAACCGTAATAGAAGATACGACATGTGTTCCAGAATGCTTCAGGTGGTCCACCATTCTCAAAAATTTCAAATGACACTGCCTGCAGCCCTGCACGATCTTCAACGAGGTAACCTACTATGAAAGTACGTATTGTCCTTTCATACAGCAGCGTGATAAAGTTTCATGCTCAAGGCCACACCCACAGATCCAGAATAGCAGTTCATTCCACCGTGACGTCATCTGATCAATGTTGACAGGGGCGTCCTTATTGGACAGGGGCGTGGTGACGTTTTGATGGGATTTAGGGTGACACAGAATTTATTTAGAGGTCGAAGTCTTTTCGCATCCCTCGGCAGACAGACATGATGCCAGGAAAGGGACCGCGGTCAGTCCTTGATGGAACATTTCTTTTGAGCCCATTGAAGACTCCTCGTCGTCCGAAACCACTACTTACAAGGCAAAATGCCAAGCCTACGTGAAAATGATTTCGGGATCAAAAACTTCCACTTCCAACTTCAAGCTTCATCTCATTTGGCTTCTCAAACAAATTCGAAAAATGTATTGCAGTATCAGTATTTCTGTATTTGTATTTCTGCCCTCCCTAAAATGTATTCCTGTATTTGTATTTCCAAATACTGCCTCTATTTAAAATGTATTTCCGATACGTATCGCGATACACTTTTACAGATATATTTCAGTATCAGTATTTTAGCTGCTATTTTAATGTATCCCAGTATTTGTATTTCCAAATACATTTTTGAGTATTTCTGCCCAACCCTGTGTAGTAGTCGTACACAGGTCGTCGCAATAGAGCGCATGAAGGCACATTCGCTGAACGTTTAATCTTTATAGAGCCGCGCGACTAAAGAAGTTCAATATAGCCTTTTTTAGAAAATCTGCTCTATGTGTAATCCTTGCAAAATGCCGGCTGCAGCAGACTCTGCCAAAGTTGAAACCAGTCTTTTGTACTAATTTTCATTTGATATGTAGTAGAAGATCGAAATGGATTTCGGGGCATGTGTTCGTCGTCATGGCTGAGTATCTAAGATTAGTGGCGAAATTTGATTTGTTAATAGTGATCACGTGACCATATGAGAAATGCAGATATATAAGTGCCAACTTACTTGATTGCGTTCAGCTGGCACTGACGTCACATGACACCATGACACTTTAACGTCACAATGTATATATTAAGCTGAAAAACGTTTCCCGCTAAATTCAGCTCAAAAGATTTCTTTGCTGAACTTAGCGAGAAGAATCCGTTAGGAAAACGAAGGGAAGAAATTTCTCTCCAACATATAGTGGCGAAAGTTCCGTACTAAATTATTGTTTCTTACGTTAGTATCTATAATTCTCTCATGAGTGTTGTGCGATAACTTCACCAACTCTGAAAACAATGGTGGAAATGTGGACTTCGTGGTAAATTTTACTGGACATATAGGCCTGTTATGAGCACGTGATTTGGCGCCGTGAGGAAACGTTAGGGATCACTTAACCAAAAAGTAAGTGCTCCTTGTGTCACACTCAATGGTAGGGGTCCTCCTTGAATGGAGGACTCCTAGTCAGAACAGACTGCTATTCTATAGCTTAAATTATATTAGCCAAAACATAAGAAATGCAAATTTATGGAAATAGTTTACCTTTCCCTTGTATGATAAGTTTGCTGAAACTCCAAAGAGACCTTCTCGATTAACTTTGTTACATTTTTCGTCCTCTTTAGAGCAGAGAAAAAAATCCTTGTCCACCTCCAAAATGAGGCATTCATCGTTCGCAGAATGTGCCAGAAATACATGATCTAGGGAGGGAAAAGATGTCTAGATCAGTGGCATCAAACCATAACATTTCAACATCAAGATATATCGTAGCATGACTAAAATAGCATTATATGCTCTACGGTCTATCATACTAAGAAATTTTTTTATTGCCTGCAACGACTAGGTTTGGTATTTTCAATATTCATAGTTACTATTTCCTAGAACCGCTCGTGAATTTGACAAAAAAACAATTTACATAAATATACTATATGGGTTGGGTCATCTTAACGTTGACGCTACGCGTGCAGTACTCGTATATCGGATGTCAACAGAAACACCGACATGTTTGGGCAACCAACGAAGAACAGTGAATAATTGAAAACACTAAGCGTCCTTTTTCTAGACATGTCATGAAAAACTCATACTAACCACATTATCGCCAACGCTAACTTCATGCTTGGTTACCTAAAGAGAAACTTTAGGTTATTCCCAGTGTCCCTAAAACTACTAATGTATAAAACCCTTGTCCGTTCCAAACTAGAATATGCTGCAGCAATCTGGGATCCTGGTCTCTCAACTCTCGTGACTGATCTTGAAGCCCTACAGAATCGCGGTGCCCGTTTTATATTTACTAACTATCATCGCACATCTAGTGTCTCAAATCTGAAAACTAATTTATCACTTCCTGCTCTTTCATTACGCCGGAAAATATCTCGTTTGTGTCTTTTTTATAAAATTTATCATTCCGATACTTCGCTAAAAAACAAACTAATGTTAAATCCTGTTTTCATCTCGCCGCGCGTAGATCATCAATTTAAAGTCGGAATTCCTCATTGCGTTACCTCAGCCTATTCGAACTCTTTTATTCCAAGGACATCTTCAGAGTGGAATCGCCTTCCGGCGCAATTAGTAAACATACCGTCCTTTGACTTGTTTAAAAGTGCGTTGACTACTTACCTATGTTAATATTTTTCTTTGTTTGTTTGCCTAGTTCTATAAATTTCTTAATTTGTTTACACATTTTTTTTTTTTACATTTTTAGTTCTTGGCTTTTAGTGTTTGTATATTGTTTGTGTTCCAAATTTGTCTTGTACCACTCCCCTCTGTAATGCCTCATGGCCTTGAGGGTACTTAAATAAATAAATAAATAAACTTGGGAAGCAGTCGAGTAAATTTGCGAGCTTGGGGACCCCCCCCCCCACCCCCCCCCCCCCCCCCCCCCCCCTAGGAGCTCAGGTGCCCTATGCTTCACGGCGGAACTAAGCGGGACCAAGCGGGACCGGGACAACGCCGTTTGCTGCAATTGGTCAGCGGCGCGGCGCTGACCAATCACCGCAGAGGGCGCTGTCCCTTGGTCCCGCTTAGTTCCGCCGTGAAGCATAGGGCCTCTGGGGAATATCTGGGTACCTGGGAACCCAGTTTGAGATACCACTCTTTAGGCAAAATATTGAGGGGACATAAGCATGGATGTCTATATGGTGTTCTAGTGGCTAACGACTAAATAACATGGGGTCCTTTAAATTTGGGCTAGGTTGGAGGTCTTTCTTATATTATTTTTCTCCGATCCATACAGACTTCTGTCAAATGAGGACGTTCATTTCTCGCAATGAAGTGTGAACTACCAAAACGTGATGTACTTAAAATCGAATGAACAAACATCAGTTTGAAAAAAAAAACATTTGTCGTAGTTATTATAGCATCAAATATTTGCGGAATCTGATAAAACCACAGAGATGGCAGTGTCAATGCTTTGCTCATATGCATACAGGGTGCTGATATTCGCAAAAAATGTTCCCTTAGGGGTCCAAAAATATCTATCGTTTGTAATCTTGGAAGAACGTATTATATATATTCACATCTAGAATACTGCTTGAAGTCGCACTACGTGTTTCTAGCGACACGCGGAAGGGTAGCGACAAGACACGTTTATTACCGAAAGTGACCTCTGACATTGGACCTTTGACTTGCGAGGCACATCCATCCGCGGACCAAGAAACACATACTACAGGACTTGTTACTACGACCAAACTGCAGTTTTCACTGGCGGCTCGCCTCTGTCCTATTATATATAGCTTTCGAATCATTCCTGCGTCTTAAGTCGGACTTGTCTTGTTTTTTTATAACCTCTAAATTATAGTAGACGCTAATTGAAGATAATTTTAGATCAATGTGTTTTATTAACGTCCAATAAAAACAATTGCAAGATGTTTTTTACCGTATTTGAAATCTATGACGACTGAAACACGGCCATTTATTCCTGTAGCTTTATTCAAAATAGGTCCTTTCTTGTCTTCTTCAGATGGCCTCATGTCAACTCTCACAAGTGTGAGGTTGTCCGAATACCAAAACTGAAAGAAAAAAGCAACCGGCAGGCCTCAAAATAAAAAAAAAAGCATAAAAATAACGAGGACATTTTTTGTGGTTATCACCAAAAATTTATAAAACACTTGCGTAGATTTTGGTTGATTTTCACGCCTGGTTAAAGGGTGCTTCGGTAAAATATTTAATTATAATCGTTATTATATTACAGTTACATTTGTGCATTTGTACGGAATCGTGTTTCTAGATTCAGGTGTAACAACAATCCCAAAAACGTAAATAATAATTTGAACTGGTTTAAGCACCTATAGAGCCAGCTGCTTAAACGCAGACTCGTTAATACAAAGAATTTAAAAGAAGAGAGGAGCCACATGTTACAGAAGAGCTGCATTCTGCCCCGAAAATATCAAGTCAAAGATTTTTTTATTGTTTTTATTTTGAGCTGCTGTTTGTGTGCTAATGTAGGGGGTCGGGAACCGTCATGCTGTTCCACAGATATTTTTCACAGATATTTTATGAACTGATGCGAAATAAAGTTATTGTATTGTATTTATTGCAACTATAAACCTCGTTTAGATTTTCCCCATCGGAAGCAGCACAAGAACTTAGAAAAAGCTGATATACTAACTAGAGTACTGATGTACCAACTAGACTACTGATGGGTTACCTGATTTGACGATGGGTTTAAGCATAGCCTCCTTTATACTCACAAAGCCTGGCAGTTCGCCGACGGAGCTATCAAGTGCCCGGTTGCAGATTGGGGTGCGATGATCTGGTAGCACAGAGCATCAAAGAGCCATTTCTTGGGGAACCTGGACGTCAGCACACAGTTTTTGCAGCGGCAAGGACCCGAAACACACTTGTTCGATCGGGACAAGCGTGCTTCGGCGTCTCGCCGCAGCGGGGCACCAGTCATTTGGCTCTCCTCTCATCCGTTGTCTGCCGCTCCACCTTTTACATTTCGGCGGCCGCTTCTTGTGGCGATCTCCCAGGCTTTGTCAGTATACAGGAAGCTTGGGTTTAACAATGGCGGAACGCCAAGGAAGTGGGACACTTCCCGAGTGAAGGCATTGTTTAAATAGTTCAGAAAAAAATGGGTGACAGAAACGATTTTATTAACGTCAGAAACGTTCCTGATAAGCGATCTTCTCTCAGAGCGCTGCTGAAGAAGCGTTTCAATTAATTTCCTTATACCGTCGTTACTGAATTCGGTGGTGAACTTAGTAATAACAAAGTGGTCAGGATACGGAGGTAGAGGGAAGCCTTCCCCTGTGAATATGTTAAAAAAAAGTCTCAGTACCGTTCACAAATTTGCGATTTCTTAAAATCGAGTGCCTCAAAACTTCTTAAAATCTCTTACGACGAGAAAACGCCCTGGCATGCTGGTGCCATCCATGCGGTGACTCTGGAACTTCATTTCACGGGAGCGCATGTTTTGCGGTGTTTGCGAGGTCAAATGTATGTGCTACCTATGAGAGACGGACACTTATAACATAGACAAAAGTGTTTCAAGCTAAACAAGAAATAATGATGCTCGAAAAAATATAAGATATATGGGACCATCATGTGTTCCACGGTTCGCCGATAGGCGCCGCTAGTGTGTTCTCTTGCGGCAACAGATTTTAAGGGGTTTCAAGGCACACGGCTCTAAGAATTCGCAAGTGTGATGTTTCGCTGTCTCTAAAAATTTGCAATCTGATGTTTCGCTATCTTTAATCTGACGATAATTCTTTCATAAAAACACAGGGTGATTCCGAGCATGCCTCAGGTTGTGGGATTTTGCTACCAATAGAGGTACCGGTAGAGTAACCAAAGGGTTATTTCAACAGCAGCGGCGATCTCAAAGGAGACTTCAAACCTAGTAGCGCGGTCCCAACATCTCCGCGCAACGTAGACGACGTTTAGGGCTACATTACCGTGGGTCGGTTCGATTAATTACCTCCGTTGGTGCCAATGATCGTCTACCTTGTCTCACTCTCTCGAATATAGCGGAAGAGAAGACACACGTACCAGAGTAAGGACAGAGTCCAAGAGCATTTATTAGAACACTCTTCTAAAAGAACTACTGTGTCCTCATCCAAAATGCCCCCCGCGTCGGCAAGGTAAGAAAAGGTCGTTGCCTGCCAGACCCGGGGTTCCGGAGCGCCAAGATCGGGGAAGCATCGGAGAGGTCGCCGATACACGTCCTATCTCTTTCGTGGTCACCAGACGAGTCTTTTTCCCGAAAGCTTGAAAACAAGAGGCGAAACCTCCTCGCCTGTCAGCAGAGATCCGGATCCAAACGGGGGAACGGACAGAGGCCCCGCGAGAGAGAGTGAGGGGAGGGCCCTCTAAGACAGGGGACCCTCCGCTTCACGAACAGGTCGGAGTTCACGGCAAAGGACGCCGAGCGTTCCGACCCGCGGCCGTTATCACAGCCATCGGGGAAGGGAGACCACAGGAATCCCCACTAGGTCGAAAGCCTTCCAAAACTTACGTATGAAGTGCATGTAATAATTTGGAACCGTAAAATCTTTCTTAGTTTTTTTTTCTTCTTCTTTTAACTGCGATAATGTTTTGTTTTGAGAATACGAGATAAGAGGACCAGTCATTGACTTTAATCTCTTTTTGGCTTTCGAAAATAGACGTTTCTTTTTATTTAGAAGGGGTATTAAGTTAATCCTAAACCAAGGTTAAAGCGGATTGGATTTTATTCTGATTGTGGGTACGCAGCCAGAAACAAGACGCTGCAATGTAGTTTTACACCGATAGCTGTAAGTGGGACAATTCGCGGCCTCACGCCGTCGACTGCGCTCCATATGGACGTGGGCCATTTTCGGCACTCCGTCGAAACGTTCCTCGGCCCGCTGATGACAAGATAACCAAGCAAGATAACATGCAGGGTCATGCATAAGAGAAAAATGACATGCATTGACAGTAAAACAGTCCCCAATGGGCAATCTGCCAGTGCCCATGTCAACCAGAATTAGCACACGCAACAATTCTCGGGAGATACGCAGGTAAAACGGCCTTTGAATTTTACGATCTATTATGTATCAGGACGCAAGGGGAAAGCAAATGCGTTAGTGCCCTGCCATGCACCTGACAGGTACAGAGGTGTATCTTTTAAACGAATAGCCAGACAAATGGTATTTATAGTGTGTTTGCTTCAATAAACCGTCACAAGAGAGTGCACTTCGTCTTGTATTAGCGGCTCCGACGTCACACCTCAGCTGTCGCTGTGTTTCATCTAATTTTTATTTCAATCAAGTTATCATTCACCGGACAATGCATGCAAGTCATTTTGTATTGATCGGAGAACAAAGCCAGTTCCGCGTTTTAGGCGTCAGCATTAGTGTGAGCGTAAACATGAATGAGCTGGTGGTAGTTTCTCAGTGCCTTTAAGGTAAAATATGTTTCAACATGAACAATTGCGTCTTCACTAATTTGGTCGATAACGTTAATTGAATTCTCATGTTCAGGATTAGAAACCCAAAACAAATATAGCGTTGAATTGCCCCGTGCAGGAACTTTATTATCTGCGTTATTTGAAACATTTCTAACAGACAAAGAAACTCGCTTGATTGACCAGAATGAAAAGAACTCGAATAGGGGTGCATTGCTTTCCTATTTATTCCAGGGAAGTTAAAATCTTCAGCAAGCATGATGATAATGTTTGAGTAAGCACATCTTATTGTACTATAGGCACCTGTACAAATCATCGTTAAGACACTAGGGTTTGAACTTGGAGGGCAGTTACAAACACCAACCAAAGTGTGCGGAAGTCTAATTCCAGACGAATCCAGAGCAGGAATCGTACTTACACCAGAAAAGAATCGCATTTAACGATGATATAGCGGATGCTACCTTTAATGGCAGTGAGTAGGCATCCTCTCACCGAAGAATCTCGTTCTTTTCAGAAGAGTTAGTCGTTTTTACTTAAGGTTATTTGTTTGTTTGGGACATTAATCGTCGACCATATTTCCGTACAGAGAATAATATCTGGCTCGCACGACAAAGTGATACACTCGACTTAATCATCCTGTTTGGAACTAAGCTGCGGAGGTTCGCCATGAAGAGGGATAATGTTGGCATGTTTCTCTGGCGGGGTGGGAAAGTCAGTTAATCTTTATCAATAAGTCACTCAGTGGGATGTGTGCCTTCACGTTCGGGAGGTAGCAACTGGGCAACCACAGTGCTTTCATTTTTGTTACAGATGCATTTGGCTACTGACGCGCAGTTTGTCACAGACAGCTCATATCTGATGTTTAGAGCTCAAAATAGGATCTCAAGCTTTCAGAACTTTTGCCTGGCGAACAACACCTTTGGTAAGAAATCCCCAGAGACCCAGACTGTAGGAAAATACACTTTAAGCTTGGAAGCATTCTTCAGAACTTCGTAATTTATCTTTGTGCTGAAAAATTTGATAATGACTGGCTTGGTGGATGCTACCCTTTTTTGACTAAAATAATGGCCTCTTTCAATTTCATCAAGGTTTTGGGTAATGTTTTTTTTTAATGAAGTTGGACACTAAATTCTTTCTATAATTTGAATTCGTGTTTTCTATGTCCAGCAAGCCGTTTATTATCAGGTTATTTCTTCGCATTCAATTGCTCATGTCGTCCATGCTCAGAGAGCACACTCAAGTGACAATGCATACCCGCAGACACGCAGTATATCAGCAATAGTTATGTTAAGAGTGAACGAAGTTTCCTCGTCGTTGGCGATTTCATTGATCTTAGATTTCAAGGTAGTGACAAGTATGTAACCTCAGATGAGCTATTCCGGAATTGATCCCGTCAAGTTTCTTTGGGTTATCCTACTGATAAAAAGCGGAGCCCGTAGTTATACCTCGGCTGCCGTTTGCAGCTTATCTAATTTTCGTTCAATTGTCATGGGGCCAGAGTTAAACTCTACATGCCCAGATATCAAAGCAGCATCAACATAGCATTTGCTACACTAAACACTTTGTAAAACCAAGAGTGCCGAGACAGAAGGGGTTCAGGCGATGTGGCGGTAGGGGATGTAAACTTTGTTTTAACCTATTCACGAGCGGAAAATATGTGCCCGGTACGTCGATACATCGACACCCATAATGCACAGACTCTGGGGGATTTGCACCAAGCTGCCGCCGTTACCTAATTCATAATTTTCGCGTCGCATTTTCGTATCGCCAGCCTTCTGCCTGCGGCTCGAGTGAAAACTTTAGTTCACCGTCATGCTTCGCACATACTTGACGTCTGCCTATAATGGACCGTTCTAGTGAATTTCTATGACGCTCAGCAAGTCTCTAAATGAAACTATATGTTTGTTTTCAAAACTTATTAAGTTATGTAGTACAATTTTCGCAATTATTTTGATAATTACTGCGTTATTCTGCAATGTACGCCGTGTATGGCAGTTTTTTCCCGAAAATAGTTTCTTTTTATCTCAACCCCATTATATAAAGGGATTCCTGAAAATATTCGCCGAAATGCTTGGTATATACAAAATAATACGAGACTCTTTAATATTTCTATGGTGAAACAATGCTGTTTCAATTAAAGATATTCCAGGTCTGTGCTGTAAGTAATTTTACCCTACAATCCTTAAGCACCCTTGCGCAAGCATAAATTATTCGTTATCATCACGCCTTTCGCTCTGGAGCATCCGGTAGCACTGTGTGTGTCGACGTTTTTTACTTTCGTTCTGGCGCTATTGTTACTAGAACATATTTAGATTGCTTATTAAGGCGAAAGCCTTATATGTCACATCGTTCAGTCGACCTTCAAAGTCCCTGAGCGAAAACACGTCGGCGACACGAAAGGTACCAGAACGTTTGTGACAACTCAGGCTAATTAGAGGCAATGAAATTAAGAAGGATGACAAAGCGAATTGAGAGGAATCAAAGTGAATGAAGAGGAATTAAAGTGAGTTAAGAGTAATTAAAGGGAAGCAAGAGTAATCAATGGGAATTAAGGACTATAAAGAAAATTAAGGGGAATCATAGGGAATTAAGAGGAATCTAACTGAATTAAGAGGAATTAAAGTGAATTAAGAGAAATTAAAGAGAAGTAAGTGGACTACGAGAAATTGTGTGCGAGAAATCTGGAAATAACATGAAATAAATAAAGGGAATGTCAAAAAAGAGAATGGGGAAAAAGAGAGCGTGAAACAAAGTGAATCATGTGTTTGTCTTTAATTCATCGGCGCTTGGGCTTTCGCCTTCAAGTCGTCTTAGGGATATTATAAGAAACTTTGTGTTTTCTTATCAAGGCATTTGACTTTAAACCATGACTCATTATTTAATAAACTTACCTCACTCTCGTTCGATAATGACATAATGGGATGGCTAAGCGACTACCTTATCGAGCAAAAGCAATGTGTTATATGGAAAGGGAAAAAGCCCTGATTATGTAGCAGTAATTTCTTGTGATCCACAAGGCCCTATTCAAGGTCCTTAGGTTTTCCTGATTTACGAAAACTATATTATTGAAGGCATAAAACAAATATGAGATTTGTCGGCAGATCATTCTATTATTTATTGATTATAAAAATTTCAACGATATTATGTTTTGGCATAGTGATCGAGACAACATTTTGTGACGATGTGACAACTGAACAATTACTTAAATGTTTAAAACTGAATAATCAAGAGGATTGCTGAAAGAAAATGTTCCTTCTTCCTACAATGGAGATTAGAATATAAAATACTTTGGTATAGTGTTATGCTATATAACGACTTAAAGTGGAAGAGTTACGTTGGAGTGATAGCTTTAAAGTTTATACGCATGCTTTAATTCATAAGTCGAAATCTTGGACAGGGTTCAATGCAAACTACAAAAGAAAACTTTATATTTTACATTCTTGCTTTCATATATTAAATACGTATCGGTTGTCTGGGACCTCCTCGATAAGTATTTATGGTATAGACTGAAAACCTACACCATACTGCTAGATTGGTATTAAATATCTACCAATTTGAGCGAGAGTCTTAATTATGCATGAAAAGCATGTTGCAATGGGAGTTACTTAGGAAACAGAGAAATTATTTAGTTGAATTTTATATATTTATATATTTATTTATTTATATTTTTATTTATTTATTTATTGGTGGAAATTGCCGGCCGCCAGTGAAGGGGCCAAGGCAAAAGCAATGAAAAAAAACATCACTTAAAAGCAGAATTATGTACAACAAAGCAGACCCTAAGTAAACATGGGTAGATCTGTACACATGCAAAGGCAGAGATACCCCCGCATACGCATAAAAAAAAAATTAACAAAGAAACATCAGCCGTAAAATACAGGGGTACACAATATATTCCAGCCAATCTAAGAACTTGCGTCATCAGTGACGAGTGACTGGAGGCCGTCTGAGAATGCAGGGCAGTCTTCGTTTAACAGCTGTGACAGAAGCTTGTTCCATTCAGTAACAGTGCTTGGAAAAAAGCTATACAAATAAACATCACCGTGACAGGAAAACTCGTTCATCGTTTTGTCGTGTTTATTTCTAGTTAGTCGGTTAGAGTTGGCTGTAACATACTCGCTTGACGACAGACCATTTGAGCTGTTGATAAGGTTGTGGAAAAACCTTAGTCTGTTAATTTTACTTCGAGTAGCTAGCCGTGGCAAGCCGGATAGCTCGATAGAGCTCAGTATTGGATGATCGGCAGCCGTATCGGTTGTAGATAAATCGCAGTGCTTTCTTTTGCATGTTTTCTAGTGCATTGATACAGACTTGCGGCCTTGGATCCCACACTGCGTCTGCGTACTCCAAATTGGACGGATAAAACATTTTAAGCCGCCAGTTAAGTTGTAGAGGTGCAGTGGCGTAAGTTTCTACGAAGAAACCAGAACTTCCTTGAAGCCCTCGTGACTAAATCGCTAATATGTGCGTTCCAGCTGAGGTTTGAGGTAATTGTTACCCTGAGGTATTTGTATTCTGTGACTTTTTGCAAGGGTAGGTCGTCAATTGTGTAAGTAAAGGAAAGTGGTTGTTTCTTGTTAGTCATTGTCATGTGGGCGCTCTTGGAAGCATTCAGCACCATTTGCCAACGCTCACACCATGATGATATTTGTGACAGGCAATCGTTTAGGTTGACTTGGTCAGCACGACACACAATGTCTGTAAACAAAACGCAATCATCCGCGAAAAATTGACACTGTACAGATGGATGACTCATTTCTTTTCAAGATCGTTTATAAAAATCAAGAACAAAAGAGGCCCAATCACTGACCCTGCAAAACGCCGGAAACAACGCGTTTCTTTTGCGACTTACGACCATTGGTGCTTATGAATCGTGTACGATTGCTCAGGTACGAGTCAAGCCAGGCAACTATTTATCATTATTAAGGACGCATTTAAACTTGTGCAAAAGCTTGGGATGGGTTACGCGATCGAACGCTTTCGCGAAATCTAGGAATATGACATCTGCTTGCCCGGATTTATCTAGTATACCCGCCAGCTCGTGGATTGTATGCAGAAGCTGCGTGACTGTAGATAAGCCGCGCCTAAAGCCGTGTTGCTCGGAGCGGAAAAAGTTGTTTTTTCGAGGAACGCCGTTCGATAATTGCACAAGAAGTGCTCAATAACCTTGCCACTAGAGCATAACAAAGAAACTGGCCTGTAATTCTGTACTTCCATAGTACTGCCGGATTTGTGGATTGGGACTACTCTGGCGTTCTTCCAATCGCTGGAAACCACACCAGTGTTAAAACTATGAGTGTAAATAACGTATAAATATTGTGAGCACCATTCAGCGAATCTGCTGAGAAAAATATTTGGTATCGGGTTGGGCCCGCAGGACTTCTTGTTGTTCAGCCTGAGAGGTGTTCGAAGATACCTTCTTTAGACACAACAATGTCCGGAACTCTGTAGTTCCTCTTGCTATACAATGGTAGTTGGGAATTGTCATTAGTGTATACGGATGAAACAAATTGAATAAACAAGTTCGCTATAACCTCGTCGTCTTCGACAATTTGGTCGTTTTGCTTGACTGCCTTCACTGACTTGCTTTTCTTCAATAAGTAGGACCAAAATTTCTGCGGGTTATCTTTCAAATAAAAGAACATTGTTACGTTGAAGAAGTGGAACCTAGAATTTTTTATCATAGTACGCAGCTGATTACGAAGCACTCCCAGGATGCTGCTCGTACTCTTTCGGTTTCTTCTCACCCGGTTAATCCTCCGTTTTAAGCGAAGGATTTCGCGCGTTATCCAGGGATTGTACTTTTTTACTTTCTTTGCGCGCAGCGGAACAAATCTACTGATACTGGTGTGGACGACCGTCTTGAAGAAAGACCAAAGTGTGTCTGGGCACACGCCGTCTGTCTTTTGAATGTCAGAGAAACTGTCGAAAGACACCTCCAGATAATCTAATATGTCGACATCACTCGCCCTACTGTAATCTCTGTACGTCTTGGTTTCTGGTGGAGTCATTACGCGGTGAATTCCAGGAAAATCGCAGGCTACCATGCCATGATCCGATATGCCTGCCATAACCCTCGAGTGAACGCCTAGTCGTGCCACAGACACGGAGACGAAACATAGGTCGAGCAGTGAACTACATTGTTGAGTAACGCGCGTTGGGTCTCTGACGACTTGTTGCAGGTTATGGCAGAAAGCTATGTCAACAGGAACATTGGAGTGAACACAGTTTGTTAAAGGGTAACTGCAAAGAAAAAAACGTTTTTTTTTTAAATAGCCTAATTGGGACAAGCATGTCAAAAAACAATTTTTCCGCGAGAAATAAAATTTTTTTACAGCAATATTTATTGCGTGAGACTGATTTTAGTTTGCGGCAATTTCGTCCGTTTTAAATCGCGCGCCGCGAAGTTGTGATTACGTGACGTCAATCCCAATAGCTTCTCATTGGCTAAGAGTTTGATTGACAGCTTAGATCTTGGTTGTTAAACCTTTGTTATATGTTGCAATTTCCTTTTGAGCGGCATATTTTTACGTTTAAAGAATAACCCATGTGAGGAAAGTTACTATTCTTTACAAAAGCTTTACAAAACGGGCACTTCCGTTTGCATTCATACCATAACAAACAAAAGCTTCGCCATTCTTTCATGGCCGCCGAAGTCTCTGCTCCCGCCTGTCTTGCCAACCTCGACTAGTCGTTTCGCCGAAGTGATCAGTGTTTCGTGCTGACCCATGTGCTTGAGTGAGACTTCTTGAAGTGAAGTAGTGTGTGTTTAGCAGCTGTCGCAGGTGTTAGTGATAGGAAGCGACGCGGGGTTTTGGCTTTCACAGCGCGGTTCTTTCGTTTTCCTCTTTGCTTGCTTAGCGTGCTTTTTTTTTATTTTTTGCTTGCTTGCTTGCGCGTGCAAATGCCGACTTTTCAGAGATGTCAGATGAGTGATCCCGACAGCGAGCCTTCCAGCAGCCATGTCGCCCCGAAAGGAATTCTTTTTGGCTGGAGGCAGTGAAGCGTTCACGTAGCGACAAACGTATCCAGTTACGTTCTCGTCATATCGCTCCGGAGGCCGTCAAGATTCGCACTGGATACATCGAACGTCCGCGACTAGAGGCACAAAATAAAAAAAAAAAGCACTGTGTTCACTACGTAAAAAATGGTCTCAGTTCATGCATCTGTGGGCAGGTACGAAATCTTGCCCAAATTTATTCACACCGCACGATGAGCGCTACACGTCGCTGTGCAAAAGCAGTTCAACAACACGAAGCATAAAAACGGCAGATTTAGGACAATTTGGAGTTCATTGTTCAATTAAAACGACGTAATTTTGTTGAAAACGCCCGCAGCTTTTTACTCACAGTATGCGTCGGGAATCTTCCACATTTTGAAACAGAACGAAGGAAGATCGCTGCGTCCTCCCGGAACAGTTTGACTGGATCAGCTGACGACGACGAGACTGAACCCGTTAATGCCGTTAAACATCAACACCACAATAACCAATTTGCGCTCCGTGTTAGCGTGGGTGTCTATACTTCGAAGCACCGCACCACGCACACCACGAACGTTTCAGTTCTTTGTCGCATCGCCGTGTTGCACCAAACAGAACGAAATCGCCGAAGTCAACGCAGCGCTGTCGTGACCTTGGCTTGTGGTTGAGCACTCGTGGACCCTGTGACTCCCTTCGCTTTCAAAGCCCACACGACGATTACGAATGATACTTTCCGTCTTCCGCGAACATCACAGGGGCGCTTCTCCGGTCACGCATTCGCTATGAGCTCGCAGACCGCGCCAGACCGCGCAGCCAGCGCAGCTTCTGGTTTTACGTGCGTTGTTGCCAGATCTCACCGGAAGTCGAGACGCTGCGTCAGGAGTAGTGATGGGACGAATCAGCGGAGATTCGGATTCGGACAGATTCGGAAATTTCCGAACTTCCCGGGGCGAATATTCGGCAGATTCGGAGATTCGTCAGGTTCGTCGCTGGTTGCAGACGGCAGCGTGAACATTGTCGTAAACCTCGCGAATGCGGTCAGTTGTGTTTTTTCTAGGTACTGTTACTGCATATAACCAGATTTCGCCTTGTTTACTTCAACGTATGGTATGTACTGTACTGTCATTCTAAACCCTGGCACGCGCCCAGGTCCAGTTGAGCTGCTCGGTGTGGTTGGCGTAGGCCTAACCAATGCACGGTCTCGGTTTCTGCGCGGTTTCGCGGTGATCGGTAAAATAAAATGTAGCGAAATGCTGTGTATTATACATAATGTGTCGCAACGCGCAATAAATATATTCAGGCAAGGTTCGTCTCCTTCTCTAGAGCTGCGTGGGACGCGAGAGCGATGAAAAGTGTTGCTCGTCCAAACTTCGACCGCGTACCGGCACCGGCGAAGAAAAACGTCGCACTGTCGTTCCTCCGTTCTCGGCAGCAAGTTTTGTACACAGGTAAACTTTATTTGATGAAAAATAAACAACACAGGGGTGTTCAACGCAACTTTATTGTTCAGAAACAAACACTAACTAATTCAGCTATCATTAACTAGAAAGGTACAAATGCAGTACAGGAGACTAATAGTACGGCGCAAGGAGTTTTAGATTGTTTCCCATGTTCCGATGACAATACTGCAGTGGACACACGTTGAAGATAATCGAATCGAACATACTCACTTGAGTGGGGTGTGCTACTGGAGCTACTATGACCGTAAATGTGTTTCTGCCGAACAGCGCGTACGGCATCGATCTCTTGCGGGGGGGACTGCTGCGAACCTCGGACGAGCACGGTCGACGTCTCCGGTCTCCGGGAACCCCGGAGTACGAGAACGTGATCTTCGCGTAAACACGTAAACATCACCTCGCTCCGTCGACCCACCACTGCACCGGCTGCACGTCCGCCGAATCCCGCCGGGCTGGGGCGGCCACGCCAAGCCTGACGAGATCCACGAGAAACTTATCGCGTCTGCGTTCCGCCGCAAGGGCAGCCGCGGTGGTCACTGCCATGACCCCGCCGACAACGCCGGAGGTCCCTGGTGCCCAAGAAAGTCTCTTCAACCCGCCTGCCCCACAACCGACTGTCGCCGAACCGCCCGGGCGATGAAAACATGCGCTTGTATTTCCACGTGCACCAAGCATGCCTATTTTGGTCGTAATCCGGAACCGAAACCAATTTTCCCGCGATGTCTGGTTACCGTTCTCGGCAAACATCCGAAATATTATAAACAAAGCGGAACACTTTATTTATTACTATGATATTATATTACAACAATATTTTGTGCACTTTGTAGAATTTAGTGAATTTAATGTCACGAAAAGTTGAAACACTCATCAACGTGATCTGGCAAACATGGCAACGCTCCGAATCTTTCCGAACTTTTCCGAATCTCTTGAGATTCGGCTACTCTTCCGAATCTTTCCGAATCTCCAGATTCGGCTCCGAATCTTGATTCGGATAAAGATTCGTCCCATCACTAGTCAGGAGAGTGAGGGCGGGGCGTACTTCTCCTCCGCGGTGGCCGAAAGAGCGGTAGTTTCAAATGTGGAGAGGCTCTGACTCCGACTAAATTACGTCCTGTGGCGTAAATATTGCTAAAAAATTTTTTTTTTCGCGGAACATTTGTTTTGTGACATGCTTGTCCCAATTAGGCTGTTTAAAAAAAAACTTTTTTTTCTTTGCAGTTACCCTTTAATGACGACATGTTGTTCCAGTCGATGTGAGGCAGGTTAAAGTCGCCTGCCAACATGCTAAAAGAAGATCGCTGAGACTGGACACGTAGGACATCCTGGGTGCTCTCAAGAATATTGATATCAGCGTTTGGACATCTGTACACACCACCAATAAGAAAGGATTTGCACCCACACTGTACTTTGACCCATATTGTTTCGTGATCGGGCGATTCGTGAACGGCCACGCAAGAGAGTGAGCTCTTCACTAGCAGTCCAACCCCACCACCTCAGTAATGGCGATCCCGACGGAAAACTTGGTATCCGACAGGGAACACTTCAGAGTTTGTTATCTCACTGTGTAGCCATGTTTCTGTGATTATGACAACGTCCGGGTTTAGATAAAGCAGTGCCCATTTAATTTCTGCTATCTTATTTACGACACTTCGCGCGCTTAAGCAGACAAGTCTAAAGGGTCTGCACGTCCTGCGGGTCGGGCGTAGCCCCAGCACCAACAGCGTTGCCCGTCCTAAGGGGACTAAGATACGGTTTGAAGAGACTTCCTTCGGGCCACTTGTCGGCCACGAGCAACTTTTCGAGCTCTGAACCTTCAACGGACACATGGAATGAAGCGTACGTATCGTACTTAATTGGCAGTTTTGTGCAGACGAACCTATCGTTACCAACCACAGCTGATACAACAGCAGACACTTCGTCCGTAGAAGTGGACAGATGCAAGAACGACACGAAAATAGCCTTCTGCACAGGACGTTTTGGCGCGGAACGCAACCTGGCTACAATTATGGTTGGAACCGATTGACGTCTCTGGGCGCGGCCTGGGGTTTGCTGGCCTGCCCTCGTCCACGTAAGGCGGATTACGACGTTTACTTGGCTGTCCTTGGCGTTGCTCGTCGGTGGAAGGAGCTCTTTCTGGTCGTACAGCTGAGGCAGGCTGTTGATACGCCCTGTTTGACCCCAACGCAGGTGACTCGGAGATGGTTGGCCAGTCTCTTGTCATCGGCTGGACGGTTGTGCCGGGCTGCAGAACTTGCGCGCTCCTGTTTGGAGCGCCAAGTGGGTCGGCACAAAGGCATTTCCGAAGAAGCTCACTGTTTCGCGCCAGTTGCAGTCGCAGGGACTCGTTGTCCTGTCACAGAGACCGCACTTCCTCTGAGAGTCCGTCGAGTTTGAAGCATAGCGATGATAGTATTTCTCGAATACCGCTTTCTTCTTGCAGTACTTCGCCCAGGTGACCGTCGGTGTTCAGGGCGGATGTAGTCGTCCCAGTACTCACAGTCGACAAATCCGGACTTTGGCGCTTTGTGCACAATGCACACTTGCACGTGCTCGCACCATTTTTCACGAGCAGGTCGAGGTCAGAATTGCGTACATTGACGCATTTACAATGGAAGCTGCGTCCACACGTGCCCGAGCAAACGGTGAATCGCGCCCTTGTTATCGGAACAGAGCACCAGCCACACACGTCTTTCCCCGACGCCATCGAGAGCTGATATATAACTTATATAACAATAAACTCTTAATTAATAAGGATACACTATCAATCCTCATTTCATATGTCGGAAAGAACGGATCACCTAAACAAAATCCGACACTATTCGTTTGACAGCGATGTTTGTTTTAATGCGAAAGCATTACAGGCCCCATTACGCGAAAATCCGGCGTCGTCGGTGGCGTGACGGAGCGATGGTACCAAACATGGCGGACGGCACAAAGAGTAAAGGCACGTCGAAATTATCAGGTTGGCATCAAATGTCTCAGGGAGGTTCCTTTAAAACAAAGTAAATTAATGTCTTTGAAAATAAAATTTCATACATTTCGGTCTGGGTGGGAACCGAACCCGGGCCTCCGGGGAGCGAGACGAGCACGCTTCGACGATGCCACGGTGGTTCCACGGTTCTGGCTGACCAAAGGTGTGCCAGCGGGTGTGTCATTGCACATGTCACGTCACAGCCATCTGGCTGACTAAAGGCGTGGCCTAGTTCGCGCGTTATTGCGAACATGACGGCGCAGCTAATGGGCAGGAGGTGGCGCCACTTAATGAGCGTATTGAAGGTTTGACCAGAGGGACTATAATGCTTTCGGATTCCCACACGCAAGCAGTCTTAAGTGTCCCTGCCGATTTTTTCCCCCGAAAACTATCAATGAGTGATATAGGCTGCGAAAGAATGTGTTCTTGACAGATTTTCAAAATTGTCCTCGTATAGTTTTTAAACATAAGTTTCGTTAATCGTTTTCTTGTGCTTTCAGTCGTATTATATAGAAAATGATTTTAGTATTCCCGTTTCTTCAGGAATAATGTCTTATTTTCTTGATTTAGATATTTTTCTTGATTTTGTTAAATTTAAGCCAGGCTTGCAAAAGTGTTATTTATCGCACTCAGATTGTGTAAAAATTGTATCTGCTTCACAAACCTGTATTCGTGTCTTCTCCCGTATTTCTGTAAATTTTAAATTGTGTTACGGTAAACACCAACAATAGTGCACCGCACAAAAGATACCATAGCTGTTACTGAACAATAAAGAAAAAATAAATAAAGCGTAAAATGAAACATTCTAGTTGTTTGCATAAATAATGTTTTTCTTGTGTGTTATTAGATATGTTTGTTGAACTCATTCTTGAAAAACCCACTCCAGCAGTAATGCCTAACGGTAATGCAGATTTTGTAAGTAAAAATATAAGCGAATGAGTATAAATTAAGATTTTAACATATAACTCGCAGAATTATCCCTGAATGGAAAGATGTTGCTTACAGAAGATAATTTGTTCAACTAACTTGTTTGAAGGATAGGGGCGAGAAACCTCCATCCAGAAATCCTGTGGCATTCAGGGTAAATGCGAACTCCTCTTGACTGAAACTAAACGAGTTTGGCATTTCAGGAATTGCATGAAGTTCCGTGTAGCTTTGGCAGTGCATGGATTGAGGTACCTAAAATAAAAAGAGAGTTTAAAGAAATTTCGCGCTTTTTTACGGGTCATCTCTAATTATGTTTAGCAATTTTACGTGGTTTCAAATCTGGTTCATAAAGAAGTAATATCCCTAAAAGTGTTCTTACTTCAGAATGACTGAGCATTTTAAATGACGTGCTACTCAAACATTTCTTTGTCAATTAGTTTGCCTGTATTTCATGGGTATGTTTTGTTTTTGTCATTTTTGTTGTATGCATTATTCGCCATGACGTTTATATAAAAACGCCGGCAGTATAAATTAAAAAAAAAAAAATTAATAAAAATAAGTCAGAAATTAAAACAATCTATAGAATCTATTTTTCAGTGGTGCATAAAATTAAAGCTCTAGAAGTAAATTATTAGGTGGCATATGCGTACAAAACTGTAACAGTGAAGCAACCACTAAGTTAAGTATCCTAATTTTCGGTTTCAATATTTAGTACGCATTGAGAAACACTGCGGTTTTCTTACAACCAGGAGCCATTTATGGGTGACTTGAGACGCTGATTATCATAGAGTAATGATTTCGTCAGTGCGTAGGTAAAACCATTGTCATCAGGCGACTACTGTTAAGTATTTGCCATTGCAATTTATAAGCATCTGTAATTATTTATTGTTCACGTGTTTCACTTACAACCATGTTCATGTGTCGAAAATTATTTTGTCAGATTTAATAAAAATGGAGTTATAAACACCCTAAGTAAAATTTAGTCAGACCCGTCTAAAATAATCGCTATTTTTTCTACAGGTTTCCTTTGGGTTATTTTTGTAATTTGTTTTTTTTTAGCCGTCTCTAACGTAATTGGAACTTAAATACATTTCTAGCTAATTTTGTAATTTTTGTGTGTTCTGAATAATTCGGGTTTATGGGCTGTTTCCTGTGGCATAATTATTTTATATTTGCGAGGAATTGTAATATTTTTATCACTCTCGGTTCAGTGTTTATGCCCAAGTGGGAAAACACAACGCAAAAAATGAATTATTAAATTTTTTGTGCTTTGATGTTCAGTCTTGTTAAGGTGCATGGTAGGTTACCACAAAAGTTCCTGCTTGCTTAATTTCGGTTCTGTTGGATAAAATTGGAGTTTATGCATCGGTGGGATGCATAAACTCCGATTTTACGCCAACGTTACTTCGTGCACTATATTGTCACGGGTGGTGACCAAAAGAACAATAAATAAACAGGAAGAAATAAACGTTTAATGTGACGAACGTGTGCCCAAAAGCAGAATAGAAAAAGGATAGCGTCGCAGGCGTCGATGGCGACGAAACAGCAAGAGCATTCTCGAAGTTACCAGAACACTAAATTTCAAGAATAAATAAAAGACGCGTCACTCCCAGGAATCGAATCCTGGCTCTTCGCGTGGGACGCAAGCACGATAACCGTTCAGCCTCGGCCGCGCGCGTCAATATTCATTAAACGTTAACTATTCATATTAGGGAACAATATTTTGTTTGAAGTGATTATTTGAGTGGAGTGAGTGAAAGTGAATAACTTATACGACTACTGTACTATATGGTATTCCTTTATGTTCACCCCTCAGGATTTAGGCGATTTCGCATTTTAGCGGACGCTAACAGCTAGTGCACTTTCTTCTATTTAATATTATATTACGTTATAACATTAATTTTTAGACGAAAATAAATTAAACGATTGCATTTATATGATAGCTATTTTTTTATAAAATTACTCATTTGCTTGATGTCGGGAAGTTATTTTGCTGGAGAAAAAAATCAATACCATCCATATCACTACGAAACTTAAAACTATTTTCAAGTCAGTTTACCTGAAACATATCGTCTGAAAATTTCGGGTCTTTTTGGTACCAAGGGATATTCTTGAAGATGTAGTGTTCATGTCTTGTTTGATTCTCATAGTATTCGCCTTTCTGCTCAACATGAACAGGCATTTTTTCTTCGCCGCTTGGAAATCGAAAAGAAAGGTCTGGAATAATTGTTATGGGGTTTTACTTTTGTTTTCTATATTTTAATGAATAAAAAGTACAAGGTAATTTTAAATAACGTGTGAATAGACCGGGAAATCTCATGCAGCATCGAAAGGTAAAAGGAAATGTTCTGTATGTTGGCGATCCACCTGCAACAGAATATGTTTATGTTTAACGCTTCCCCGCTTCTAGCAAGGACCTGGACGCATTTCGAAGAAATGAGTAATTGGTAATTGATGGGAGGCAGCTCCTTGTAATGCCCTATACATTGAATAATACTTGAAATGTCATATTGAATAAAAATGTTTACGATAAAAATGTGTAAGTAATTCATGTGCTATGTGATGTTCGTGATCGGCGTCAGCAATTTCAAAACATTGTCTGGAGCCTAGCGAACCCAAAAGGTGTGGAAGAACACGTCAAACGGCAATAAAATCCGAAGCAAACCAAGTAAAACAGAACATTTAATAACGTCCGTGTGATGCACACCAAGCTCTCAAACCGTAGCTCATGCGATGATTACATGTAGTGTTCTAAGGTTTGAATCAGGAACGTGTTCCAGAAATAACCATTTTTATATTCGAACTTTCTCGCATATCAATCCTGACAGAAAAGTATTGTAGTTTTCTTTAAAAATTCCGTAAATATCGCATCAAAGCACACGCTAAATTGTTTGTAGCTTTGTACAGTCAATATAATGTCATTGTTCGTTTAAGATCAAGAGTTATATCAAAAACCGTGCCGTAGGTATTTCTAAATACGTGTAATATAATAAGACCGAATAGTTTGATGCTTGCGCATTGTTAATAAGATATTGTTTTTCTGAATAGCGTGATACGTTTCAGTAAATTGTTGCCTATCCGCTGCTGTTCTCTTGCGTATTGATAGAGGAGTAAATGTTGCTGAATAAGGTCACCAAATGCAGCTAGAAGTGTACAACATTCCCAAACTTTTTTGATATTTACAAAGCACTTCATCGGAACTCAAACAATTCCGTTTATCTAGTCCATCATATTTGTATGTCTAAGTATAATGTATACGAAATGACACTGAGCACGAAGTGGGCATGTCAAGCGTCATATGCTTAGGATTACATTGCAGACTTCAATTATAGTTTTAAAATATTTTCGAATATCTAATTCGCCACGCTCCCCCGCACTTAGAATATTCACAGGACGGGAAACGCACATAAATTCCTTCAGAGTTATTTGAACATTATAGTCTAACTTAAAGTCAAAAGCGTTTGCACTTTATAAACCTATCAATTTATGACTAGATAATAAAACCTTTACCTCAATTTTCCAAAAACTCTAAAAATATTATAGAACGCGGAGTTTAACTTTATAAAATTACTATAATTGTAGATGTGATTTGGGGAAGAGCTTTGATCTCAAAATGTATATTATTAAGAAAAGGTGGTGGGCGTACACTTGAATTCCCCAGAACCGCTACCCTAAATAAATAAAGTTAGTTTTTTGTATGCATTTTGTGACGGCGTGCCACTTGCTCCTTTTTTGTCTTGGCACTTCAGGATGAAAGAACGTTGGTTATATATGTTAGATGAAAGTATGCCAGAAAACTTCAGGTGCATATTTTGCAAGTATAATAGACTGGATATTGTATAAGAGCTTACCTTCACCCCAGTAATAGTAGGACTCGTATGTGCCATTCATAAATGTATCCTTGATGCAAGCTGTGTAGAGTTTACTTTTGATGTTTCGGGTTGCTGGGGAGATAACTTCATCTTTATATTTGTAAGAATGCGGTGTTCCATATCTTAGAGCTTCACTGGCAGTGGGCATGTCGCATGGATTTGTGTATTTCTTCACACAGGGAAAACGCAAATGAAGGTATTTCGATCGGAATGTCTTGAGATCATAAATGCCGCACTCTACCTGAGTTTTAGGATCCGAGCCGCTGGTAGCTGTAAGTATAAAAAAGTAGCTGTATCCGATTGAGAAAGTTTCATATTGTACTGTTTGTTGATGGTGTCGTTGCCACGTTCCGCGTTCGTGGCACTGAGCCGCGCGCCACCTGCAGACTGAGTGTGTATGAAGACGATAGACTGACGCTGGTGTCGTCGATTTTGATACACTTTTTACAGTATGACCAGTTTTACGGCCATTTGGCTCTCATAATATAGTCTCACACACATTCTACAAAGTGTTGTTGTTGCGCAACTTGTATCTCGGTCTGATGAAGCACCAAAATTCTGTACCCCGTGAATATTGCCCAAATCTCGAATTAAAAAAAGAAACACAAGAAATAAAAAAACATTGCGCCAAAATCAGTTTTCAGTTTTGTTCCAGCCAATAGTTGACCAAGAAATTTTTAAATCATGACTTTCGTTTCTTGCAAAATTTGAAATCACAAAAATATATAAATATCAAGGTCGCCAGCCATGTATCACTAATGCAAAAAAATACTCTTTCAAATTAGAATTCTACTTCACAGCGAAGAACCTGGCTTCCTTTTGGAGCAAACACTCATCCTCCAAAAATAAAAATAAACACCAAAACCAACACCATTTGCTCCCTTGGTCACACTTTAGTGCAGAATTCTAAACCGAAAAATAACCGCAAGAGTAAACAAAAAACGAAAGAAAACTCCGTTTTGTTTGAAATTGGGACGTCTTGGAGGCCAACTTTCAGAACTGACCACTACCTCCAAACAAAACAAAAACAAACACAAAATCAGTCTGTCCTTTGCCTTCTACTTAACGCCACTACGCTGACTCAGAGCTGCCGGTCAGACTTTGCAATAATACATCGCTCGAGAATCGACTGCTATAAGCTTAAAAGACCACATAAAAAACTGCAAGCAACCACACTTAGTGTGCTGCGATTCACAATGGCAGCAGTTGCGTGGTTAAAAGGTGTGCCTCAAGACATTCTCTTTAAGAGCTCTACTTGCAGCATAATAGATGTAGGAGATGTGCGAAAGGCGTTTACGCGATGCCTCTCGTGCGCGATAGTCGGAGTCGCAGCTAGGAAGGGTTGCTGTTAAAAAATCTGAGTTCATATTTCTTACGTTGCTTTTATATACAATCTGACTTCCGGTTGTCCAAGTATAGCCGCACAAAAACACCCAACCTCGTCACACATGGGGCCATTACGAAACTAGTACTTAGATTATAAAGACTTTCATAAGGTGTTAAATGCCGGCTAAAGTCTGGTAAACCTGTCAAATCACCATTCATTGTCACTCAACGATCAGCAGCTTCCGTTTATCGAAGCAGTGTTCAGCGCTCACAGCTGAGCTTCATGCATTATACGTTTGATTAAGCAGATCTCTCTCAAAACCTCTATGGTCTTCATGGGACTGGTTCAGTTGCTTGCAGGCAAGGCATAGGTCGGCATTTTGAGCCGACCTCACTTGCACTTACGATCACCTCAGTTTCTCTCGTCAAAACACAGTAACTCCTACAATCACGATTTGTTCAAAACTGGGTCATTACAGACACTGACCATCACGAATCAACATGAAACTAAAACTCACCCCCACTCACAATCACGATTCATTCAAAACAAGCTCACTACACGCACTCACCATCATGATTAAACACGAAACCAAAACTTACCCAGGTCTTCACGATCATGACGCTCACAGGTCATCACAGTCATCACACTCACAGCTCATCAAGGTCAGTACACTCATAGCTCATAACGGTGATCATACTTACAGCTCATCACGCTCATCCGACTCCCAGCTCATCACGCTGATCACACTGACAGCTCATCACGCTCATCAAACTCACACCTCATCACGGCCATCGAATTCACTGCTCATCACGGTCATCACACTCAGTGATCCGCCGACCTTACTCAGAAATGCTTATCGCCCTCACCGTAACCGCGGAGCTGGCGCTCGTTTTCCACCCGGGTGGCTCGCGTACAATCCCGCTGCGGTCGCTGCCGTCTTCAGCCAACCTGGCGCCAGCCGTCACGTTGCCGAGTCAAGAACTGTTTTGTATTTTTGTTTGTTTCGCTTCGACTCCTTTGAAGCGCTGGCTAAGCGCTCGAGGAAGGCGCGCTTTGTTTGGATACAAGGGCGCGTCATCGTAAGTCTCATGAAGTATAGACGCTTTACAGCAGCTGTGCGTAGGCGCCGCCATAACCGACCTTCAGTTTTTGTTTCCTCTTATTTTTATCACTTGACTGTGTCCTTCTCCCCAGCGTTTGCCTTTGTGGAGGCTCGCCAAAGCCCTCTTCAGTGGCTTGGTATCTCGGTAAGACAGGAGAAGGTCGGCAATGGCGGCTGTAATTTGGCGCTGTGTGTAAAGCGTCTATTCTTTACGGTCACACTGTTCCTTTCAAGCGTTCGCGACAACTGCGTACAAGTATAAAGAGAGATTCTGCAGCGCTATTTATTTGGATGTGAATTATTATTAAATAAACATGCAGTGCAATGGGTACTTGTTTTTCTGCATATAATAATATGGCAAACCTCTCCTTAATAATAGGACGGTTTGCGCGGCAATTCGTTGTAGAGTAGAACTATATAGAGCGGTCTCTCTTTAGATATTTATCGCCGTTCACACAAATTATTTTGCATAAAATAACTGCCTGGTGAATATATTTTCCTGAAGAACTAACGTCTGAATTTTAATCATCATACGTGGTATCCAGAGAGGAGCTAATCGAAAATATGCGGATGAATGAACCGTACATGATCGAATGATTCAAAGTTTACAAGCCGCAGAAAGCAAAATCTTCGGCGGCTTTGTAAACTTTGATTCATAACGGACTGAAGAAGGACCAGCCAGGTCCCGAAAGGTTTTCGGCTTTATCCTCGACGGCCACACATGTCTTTAACCATCTAGGGCAAGTATACTGGTTTGAATGTTATTACTCGTGAGCGCTTGTTCTCTTCCTGGCGCATATATATATATATATATATATATATATATATATATATATATATATATATATATATATATATATATATATATATATATATATATATATATATATATATATATATGAGCCGTGACGAGCCGACCTTGCGGGTGTCGTTGTTCCTCGATGTCTGTACTGTCTCGAGCTCCGAGCGAGGCCATGATCGCGCGGGCACTTTTACTTCTTCCGCGATTCGCTGGGAGCCGCCACATGGTTCCCCCCTAGCGAGCTTGTGGGTAATACGAGCGATGTGTGTGATGGGCTTGTGACCGAAGTTGCATTAATTTCTTGTAGCTCATTGTTTGCGAGATGTGCAGGCTTAATGCGGTCAATTGAAATTACTTCTGTCCGGCCGTTGACTGAAAGCGTGAATGTTTTGTCAGTTCGTTGCAACACTGCATAGGGTCCGTCATAGGGACACTGTAGTGGACGTCGCACAGTGTCGTTTCGCACGAACACGTGACTGCAGTGGTGAAGGTCGGGACTTATGAAGACCTTGCGTGACTGAGTCCTGGTTTGGATTGGTTGGATGTTTTGGAGAACCGAGCGTAACCGGCTGGCGTAGTTCTCGCAGTCTATGTCACTGCTCTTTTCAGTTATCTGGAAAAATTCACCGGGTAGTCGGAGGGTAGTGCCGCAGACCATTTCGGCGGAGGTGCATTTAAAGGGCAACTCCGCTCAATTCCGAAGATTTCGGGATAATGAGTGATTTCGAATCAAAAAGCCCTAGTAAAAGACACTACGTCGTTTGCTTCGCGAAAAATGGGATATATATTTTTAAATCTAATTTTAAACGCGAGCGGAAATCGAAACCGAAACTTCGGCTCCGTCCGGCAACATTGGCCTCGGGCCGCCAAGTAAATGGCCATCACGTGGTACTAGATCTCACGTGATCCTCGGCCCAACGACGGCGGGATGGGGGCAGGCGTGTGGCAGGCGCGAGTGTCGTCTGCTCTGCACCGCACTCTTCGCCACGTTTTGGTGTCTACAGCATTCGACGACGTCTGCACAACTGCGGCATAAGTCTGCGCACGTGGTGTCCATAGTGTGGACGAAACTCCGAGAGACAATAATCACAAACGGTGAGACGACGACAGTGGTTGTGACGCGAAAGACGGCGGTAACGGCGGGACCACGGCGGGTGGCCGGTCTGCTCCCAAGAAGCGTGCTGCGCAGCCGCGTACGCCAATCACGTGGACACCGCTGAGCGCAGAGAGGCAACGTTGCTGACGTCATGCGCTATGCTCGATCGGAGAGGTAAAAACAAGCAAAATGGGGCCATGAAGATGACGTTTAGCTCAATGTTGGCTCCACCCATGCCGTAGCCTTGACTGCGTTGTTGGTTGCTCCTGAATTCGCCCGCTCGAGTCGGCCGATTTCGGCAACTTGGCGAGTTGCAAAGTTTGCCGGACCGTTTAAGAAACATTTAGACAGAACTGCGTCGTAATATTTGACGTGTGGTCTTCCTAGGCGATACCGAAGAGGACTGCATTGTTTTTTCAAAACCAAAAATGAAGCGGAGTTGCCCTTTAAGTTCGTCTCGCACGGCAGTGCGGTTGCCCAGCAGCACCATTGGTAGGACTTCGGTCCATGGGCTTAGTGCCGTGTGCGCTCTGAGTGCCGCTTTCATCTGTCGGTGAAACCTTTCCACGATCCCGTTGGAGGAGGGATGGTATGCCGTTGTTCGGATGTGGTGTGCACCGAGAAGAGTTGACAGTTTATGAAAGAGAAGACTTTCGAACTGTCTGCCTCTATCGGTTGTTATTGTCGCCGGCACACCAAAATGGTTGGTCCACATGGTAATACATGTGTGGGCGACTGTCTCCGCGGTCATGTCTTTCATAGGCATTGCCTCTGGCCAGCGAGTGAACCTGTCCACGCACGTCAGCAGGTAACGATAGTCGTGAGACGGAGGCAGCGGTCCCACGATATCTAGGTGTACGTTGTTGAATCGGGCACTGGGAAGTTGGAATGTGCCTACGGGTGTCACTGTGTGGCGATGGATTTTGGCTCGCTGGCACTATTGGCATGCCCGTGCGAAGTTTCTAAGGTCTGACTTCATCCTTGGCCAAACGAATCGAGCTGAGATGAGGCTTTGTGACGCACGTATCCCTGGGTGGGAGAGTGAGTGAAGGGTGTCAAAGACGACTCGTCGAAACGGTGTCGGCACGTAAGGTGGAGGACGGCCAGTAGAAGTGTCGCAGAGAAGTGTTTTGTTGCATTCAGGAATTGCAATGTCTTCGAGGACCAGCGCTGTTGACGAAGAGCGAAGGTGCTGAAGTTCTTCGTCGAGCTGTTGCGCGGCGGCCAATTCCTGGAAGTTGATAGCTGTCTGTTCAGTTGTAAAGGTGTTGACACCGATGCGGGATAGCGCGTCGGCGACGGTGTTTTCTTTGCTGTTGATGAAACGGATGTCGCTAGTGTATTCCGAGATGTAAGCCATCTGTCGGACTTCCCTTGCTGTGTAAGAGGAGCTGTTTGATGTTAGGGCATATGTTAGGGGTTTGTGGTCTGTCAGGATAACAAATTGACGTCCTTCCAGAAAATGGCGGAAGTGTTTAACGCCCAGGTAGATTGCTAAAAGTTCACGCCCGAATGTACTATACCGGGTTTCGGTGGGTGTCATTTGCTTTGAGAAAAAGGAGAGTGGTTGCCACCCGGAGTCGGTAAACTGTTGGAGTACGGCACCAACTGCTCCATCGGAGGCGTCGGTCACAAGGGAGAGTGGTGCGTTAGGTTTCTGATGGGCCAATGTTGTGACTTCGGCAAGTTGTTTCTTGATTGTCTCGAAGGCGTTGAGTGCAGGTTCGTTCCACTAGAGTGGGATGGATTGCTTGGGATCTCCAGTGAGAAAATGGTTGAGTGGCTGGAGGGTTCTAGAGCAGTTTAAAGGAATCGTCGATAAACGTTTATGAGCCCTATAAACTCGCGTAGTTTCTTTGTTGTTTGTGGTTGGGGAAACTGTTGAATAATGTTCACCTTGTCCGGCAGGGGACGGATGCCGTGCTTGTCCACATGATGCCCCAAGAAATCTAATTCGGCGACGCCAAAGTTGCATTTGGCCACATTGAGGACGACACCGTAGTTGTGGAGGCGAGAGAAGAGCTGTCGGAGGTGGTCCTCATGTTCTTCACGTGTTTTGCTGAAGACGAGGACGATATCCAGCCCAAAAGTCAAAGCTCAGTCTTGCAATGTCATGCTCTTTCGAACAGCAAGGCGTTCCTTATCGCCTGGCCAAGCGCGCGCGCTACTCTTTTTTTTTTTTTTTTTTTTTTTTACGAGAGAGGTAGGGGAGGCGGGCGGGAGACGGGCGAGACTGGCGAATTGTCTAGCCTCGGTTCCGCGCTTTGGCGGTCGGAGGGCAGGACAGCTGCCGCCAAGATGCGCTTGGATAAGAATCTGAAACCAGAGTACGCGTCAGAATCGAAGGGTTTTTCAAAACATGGTAAAATGCTCGGCACGCTTTATACTTGTCTAAAAAGGGTTAATATAGGGGTTATTGATGATGCCCAGTACGTTTTTAATTGAAACTATGGCCTTCATATGAACAAATAAAAAGTTTCTTTCTAAAAAACCTAAAAAAACTATTTTTTCTAAACGTTTTTATTTTTTCTAAATGGGCTCTTGGGCAGACACCAACACTACATCAACCTTTTTTCTGTTCTATGCTTAGTTTTCGCAGGAGTGATTTGGCGTGCGTTTCCTGAAACACCACTTATATATATATATATATATATATATATATATATATATATATACAGGGTGTTTTTTTTTAAGCTTAACAGAATTTTTTTTAAAAAAACATGAAAGCTAGATTAATGCGGTCTGTGCAGGTGAGTTATACGGCCAGGGGGACATATTATAGGAGGCTAATCGTAACGATCAGTCGGCTAATTAGTTAAAAATCGTTAATTAACTTTTTAATTTGTGAAAATAGACATATAGTTCCAATTAGAAACTTGCTCAGCGTCATCGAAAACCACTAAATCAGTAATTTTCAGAAAAACTTTGAGTGTGTGAGAAGCGTAGTAGTGCACTAAAGTTAGCACTCGTGGAGCACGTACAAAGCTAGCGGTTGCGATAAGGCGCCCGCGCAATTTTTCCGTCGCTTATCTAGCCCCAGCCTTGTACCTGCTCCACGAGCGGTAACTTTCGTGCACTACTACTCTTCTCACACGTTCAAAGTTTTTCTGAAAATTACTGGTTTAGTGGTTTTTGATGACGCTGAGCAAGTTTCTAATTGGAACTATATGTCTATTTTCATTAATTAAAAAGTTAATTAACGAATTTTAACTAATTAACCGACTGATCGTAACGATTAGTCCCTATACTATGTCCCCCTGGCCTTATAACTCACCTGCCCAGACCGCATTAACCTAGCTTTCATGGTTTGTTTTTAAAAATTCTGTTAAGCTTAAAAAAAAACACCCTGTATATATATATATATATATATATATATATATAGAAAAATACTGTTGCGTAGGACGACGAAAAGTGCATAGGAAAGTAAACGTACCTCGAAGCTTTTCGTGAAGGTTTATTACATATAGGTGGACGTTTCGGCCTGAGTCAGACCTTTTTCGAGACTGGTACATGAGATGTCAGATTGACGCTCCTTGACTGCGTCACGTGGTATTCCAAACATCTGGTTTCTCTCAAGAGTTGACGGTGGGGGAGGGAGGAGGAGGTGGGGGTGGGAGGAGGAGGGGCAGCCACAAGAACAGCAGGCGCCAAACTCTCGCAAAAAAAAAAAAAAAAAAAAAAAAAACCAACAACAACAACAGCTTTCGGGAAATATGCCTCGAGCGGTGTCCGAGCAGTGCACCAGCCGCCCCCTCTGTCCGTGCAAAAACACACATATACATGTCCCCTCCTCACGTAATGAACTTCAAGAAAGGGAAGACGAGGGGTCGTTCTGGACTTCCCCGCCGAAAGAGGGAAAATGAACGAAAAAGAAAACGGTTGTAGCTTCTGAGGAAACTTGCCCCAAGCGGTGTGCGAGCGGTGCACGAGCCGCCTCCTCAATGCGAAAAAAAGAAAAACAAAACCAAAAAAACAAACATATCTTTTTTCTAATTTCCCTTTCCCTCCCTTTTCACATAATAAACTTCAAGACGGGGAAGGCGAGGGGAGGTTGTAGACTTTAAAACCGATGTGACTGCTTAAGATGTGTTAACTGCGTGCATGAACGTCATTATTCCAGGGTGTTCATTGATCCCAGCTTTAATAGTGTTGAACTTGTAAATTAAATAGCACTCCCTCTGTTCGCGATCCCGGTTAGTTTTAAAACCAGATTGTAGAAATGTCACCTCAAGCTTATCGAATGAGTGTCCGGAAATACTCATGTGTTTTGAGAAGGGGATACTTGGGCGCGATCTTACATGGGACCTATGATTATTGAATCTTAAGCGGAAAGGTGTCATCGTCTGACCCACGTACTGCTCATGGCATTTGCCACATTCCAATAGGTATACGACGTTACTTGTATCGCAGTTTAAGTTCCCGTAAATTTTGTAGGTAAAGTTGGAATTTCTACTCTCTGCGCTTTCTCTGGGAGTCACGTGCTTACATACCTCGCAGCCCTTCTTACCGCATGGCCGACTCCCAGTGCTCTTAGAGATAGTAGTTTTTGACTTAACTATCTCGTCCTTAAGATTACGCGATCGTCGATACACCACTCGGGGAACGGTTGTAAAAACATTTTTTAGGCGTTCACTCTGCTGTACGATGTTGAAATGTTTTTTTTTTTTTTAAATATGACTGACGTTAGGGGACCTATTGCTGAAGGTCAGCACGAGGTTGGCTTGTCGGCCAGTTTCTGTCTGGGAGCATCGTTCGCTTAATAACTCATCACGATCAAGAGCTTGCGCCTTTTTGATTGCATCGTCTATAATTGGTTCAGGGTACTTTTGCTCTTTTAATACTTGGCGTAGTTGGTCCGCGTTGGCGTTGAAGCCGTTGTCGCTCGAACACACGCGTCTGAACCTGTGGGCCTGACCATAGGGTATACTAGTTTTGCAAGGGCGAGGGTGGCAGCTGTCGAAGTGCAGGTATTTTTGGCGGTCAGTCGGCTTTCGATTGAGTTCAGTGACTAGTTTTCTGCCCTCTATTATTACCCTGACGTCTAGAAAATGAACTTCGGTTTTCGAATAATTACGAGTAAAACTGATAGAAGGGTGCTCAGAGTTAAAAGCCTCGATAAAGCCAAGGAGCGCTTCTTCTTTGTGTGGCCAGATTATAAAAATATCATCAATGTATCTTTTGTAAAACATCGGTTGGAGGGGGTAGCTCGAAAGAAAGTTAGACTCTAGGTTACCCATGAAGATATTTGCGTAATTTGGGGCCATTTTTGTTCCCATCGCGGTGCCGCTAGTTTGGAGAAAGAAATTTCCGTCGAATTCAAAGCCGTTTAGTTCGAGCATGAGACCAGCGAGAGCGGCCAGAACACTGCCATCTGGAAGGTCGTCTTCCCTGTAGCTATTATACGTTCGCACGAGCGATTCAATGCCATCCGCATGTGGAATATTTGTGTACAGGGCCGATACGTCCATTGTTACAAGAAATGCATCCCTGGGTACCTCCAACTTTGAGATTTCTCTAAGGAAGTGATTTGTGTCACGGACGTACGATGGAAATGTCGGAGGGATGCCTTTGATTAGGTTGTCAATGAAGCTAGATATCGGTTCGGTTAGGGTCCCTGATCCGGATATGATGGGGCGCCCCGGGTTGTCTTTTTTGTGAATTTTTGGTACCATATAAAATCGGCCTGGGTCGGCGTGTTTGGCAGTGAGAGCATTTAATGTGTTAGTGGTGATTTCACCTTGTTCCTCCAGCCTGACAACCCGCTCATGTATAATCTCGGCATGCTGCTTGGTGGAATCATCTCTGAGTCTGGAATAGAATTTGGTATCGTTAAGTTGTCTATACCCTTCCTTAAGGTAGTCAGAGTAAAGGTTCTTTTTGCTTTGCTTCGTTGTTCTGTCGACGATGGATGTTTCGTCGCTGCCGGGCGTTGCTTGTTGAAAAGCTTCCGGACGTCCAGCAATTCCGCTCGCACCTGTGACTTCGCTGGCAGACCACCAAACCGCTCAGACGTTCGTAAAGATGAAAAGTAATTTAATAGAAAAATAAGGACTATCAATCGGACAAGGTTTCAGAAATAGTACGGTGCCAGATATCGGCGCACTTGTTGCCGGAGTGTGGGTTAGGAGGGTGTTGCTGAGAAGTCCGTCTCTCTTCGCTCCCAGTTCCAGACTAACTCATTCCGCGGGCGAAGACCAAAGGAAACCTCTCAAACCAAAGCAAGCGCAAACAAAACCAAAGCAAACTTCTAAAAGCAAAGCAAGCAACAATAAAATCAAAGCAAACTTCTAAAAGCAAAGCAAGCGACAATTGCCCCGGAGCAAGCGGCAAATGAGTTTTCAAAGAATACGTTGACAAGGCCCCGTTTTTTTGCACGTGGGGTCCGGGGAGCCGCGGAGGGGTCCCTCTGGTAGTGCGAGGCCAGCCCCGCACCCCGGTCATAAATCCACGAACGGTCCCCTGGTTGCAGATGGCCCCCGTTCTAGTTAGCGAGCGGATGACACCGGACAAAAGGCGCGTGTTCGAAGAAAGCCTGTTGGTCCGAGCCAATTTCGTTCTTTGGCATTCCGCCGCCTAATGTAACATGGAACAATCTTAAACGAAAATAAATGGGGTTTGTCCACACAACCTTACACCCCCCACCTAAGATTGAGATAAGGACCTAATGGTTCTTATACACAATTACATAAGAGCTACAACGACACCTTATCCCCGCTCGTGACAACTCAAATAAAAGGGAATCAGCAGTGATGACAAAACGTCCACACATTAACCCTTGTCTTAAGTATCGTCACGTTACTCTAAGAAAAAAAAATTACATGAATGCACACACTGGCTCATGTAAACACTACGCAAAAAAACACTAAAATGAATGACTGCGAGCACTTTGCTCAGAATCACTCAAATCATGTGGAAAGGCGGCTCCAGTGAGTCTCCTCGGAAGGCCAGGCTAACGACGCATGCCATGAGGTCGACAAATCACACCGTCCAACATTCGTTAGGCAGACGCGAGAGAGCATCGGCATTAAGATGCTGCGATCCCTTTCGGTGTGTTATTGTGATGTTGTACCGCTGCAAGGCGAGGGACCAGCGCACGAGCTTCGCGCCCGTTGGACGCGTGAGGGTGAGGTACGCCAAGGGATTGTGGTCGGACACCACGTTGACGGACGCGCCGAACACCCACGTATCGAACCTCTGAAGGGCCCATACGACGGCAAAGGCCTCGCGCTCAATGGTGGCCCAACGCATCTGCGTGTTAGTGAATTTGTGGCTCGCAAAAGATATGGGCCGCTCTTTCCCATCAGTCCCCACCTGAGCTAGGCACGCCCCCGCCGCATGCGCGGACGCGTCAGTGAATAACTAGTATGGCTGTTCGAGATCTGGGGTCGCCAACATGGTCGCGTCACACAATGCCTCCTTTAAGCTCAAGAACGCTCTCTCCGCCTCTGGGTTCCAGGGCTGAACACTCGGCACCCCCTTCCCGGTTAGCTCTGTCAGAGGCTTTGCGATCTCGGCGTAGCCCGGTACGTAGTCGCGGTAGTATCCGCACAGACCAAGCAAGCTCCGGAGGTCACGTTTTGTTTCTGGTCTTTTGAGTCCCTCTATCGCCTTAATCTTGTTAGGATCCGGACCATGCTTTCCGGAGCCGACCAAGTGTCCTAGATACCTGATCTCCCCTTTGGCCACCTGGCACTTCTCGAGGTTGGCGGTGAAGCCCGCGTCGCACAGCACCCTGAACACTACGTCCAGATGCTTCAGGTGGTTCTCCCATGTGTCCGAAAAGACAGCGATGTCATCAAGATAAGCACAGGAGTAATCCTGGTGCCGTGTTAAGAGCCCGTTCATGACGCGCTGAAAGGTTGCCGCGGCATTCTTCAACCCAAACGGCATTACTCTCCATGCAAATTGCCCGAGGTGGGTCACAAAGGCCGTCCTCTCCTGGCTCTCCTCGGCGACAGGGATTTGCCAGTAGCCCCTTCTTAAGTCAATTAGCGTGACGAACGAAGCCGCCCCGACGCGGAAAATCAGCTCTTGTTGTCGAGCCATCGGGAAGGCGTCGTCCGTGGTTCCGGAATTTAGCTGCCGATAATCGACGCACAGCCGAATTGTGCCATCCCTTTTTGAGACGCATACCACTGGGTGCGCGTACTCGCTAGTGCTAGGATAAATGAGCCCCGCTTCGAGCAACTCACCAACCTGTCTTCCCACCTCTTTCTTTAGCAACTCGGGCACCCGATACGGGTAGGATCTCTTCGGCAAAAACCCCTCGCGGAGGAAGATTGTGTGCTCTCCCACATTTGCCTTGCCCGGTGTTTCGGAGAATAAGCCAGGGTAGCGGTCGAAAATCTCGCGCACCTCCCGCTCCTTACGGGGGGCAAGGTGTTCAGTCCAAGTCTCGGGCAGTCCGCGATAAGCTGCCTCGTCCACCAGCGGAGCACATTCTACCTCTCCGAAATCCTTATCATCTTGAAAGATGACACCCATGTGGCCCACGCGAGCGTAATACGGCCGCATGTTATTTGCGTGTACAGTCTTCCTTTTTCCGTCATCCAGCATTACTTCATAGGAATTGTCACGTTGTTTTCCCACGACCGTAAAAGGGCCGCACCACTTCGCGTGCATCTTCCCTGGTCGGTCCGAGCGAAAGAGAATCACCTGATCCCCTTTTTGGAAGCTCTTCTGTCGTGCTCGTCGGTTGGATCGAGTCGCATAGTCGTCCTGCCTTTCGCTCGCAGTGAGGCCCGCGATCTCTGCGGCTTCCTTCAGCTTCGCCCGTAACTCGCTGAGATAGCGGGCCGGCTGCTCGCGCAAAGTGTTGGGAATATCTACTTCCCCTGTCCATGTATTCTGCAGGATTGAGAGCGGTCCGACAGGGGCCCTCCCGTAGAGCATCTGAAAAGGCGACACGCCCGTTGTGTCGTGGGGGACCTCTCTGTAGGCCCACAAGAGGAAAGGGACGACTCTATCCCAGTTCCCGCGGTCCCTGTCGATAACGTGGAACAACATGTTTTTGAACACGCGGTTCCATCGCTCGACCGAGCCGTTGCTCTCAGGGTGTTCGGGTGTTGAGAACCGCGGGGAGCTCCCCATCCTCTCGTGAAACAGTTTGGTTAACTGTGCAATGAAATTTCCGCCTTGGTCGCTGCAAATGGTCTCGGGTACACCAGTGCGCGCGAACATCTCCAGCAAAGCGTCACAAGTTTTTCGAGCCGTGAGTGCCGTGAGGCAAATAACCTCGGGCCATCGAGTGTGGAGATTCGTGACGCACAGGGCGTACTTGTGGCCTCGTCTGGACGGAGTGTCCAGCGGGCCGATCACGTCCACATTTACCACCTGGAAGGGGTAACTCGGGCGCGTCAGAGGCGTTATCGGCACCTTATCCGCGAAGCGTCGGTCCGCCCTCACCTGGCAACCGTGGCAGCTCCTACAATGCACTCGCACGTCTGACTCTACGCCGGGCCAATAAAAGCTCATTTTCACCCGAGATATGGTCTTCTTCGTGCCCAGGTGGCCTCCCCATGGAGATTCATGCGCCAACTCCAACACCGATTGCCTCTTCTCTTTTGGCAATACAAGTTGCCGATAGCGAATGCCGGCTATCTTGTCCTCGTGGAATAACAGCCCATTCACGATACTCATGCCGTGTGTGCCTTTCTTGGCCTGTTCCCACGCTTCTTTGAGTCCTGAGTCTGAACGCTGTGCCTGCCGGAACATAGAGTTTTCCTCCGATCTCAAATTTTCCTCTGGGAGCTCGTTCTCTTCTCCGACGAGAGTTGGGTTTAATCTGCCAGGTACGTCCCCGAGAACCTCTCCCGAGAGTCCCAACACCTGCCCAAGCGCTTCTCCTTCAGTGGAGTCAGTTTCGCTCCCGCGGATTGTGCAAAGCTCATCGGCGGCCCTCTCTTCCGACTGGTCGGGCGGGAGGGCAGTCGCCTCATTCAGCATATCCCACGCTTCTCCCGACAGAAGGCAGTCCGCCCCGGGGGACAGCTTTCCCGTCACCGCGCACAGCAGGGGGACAGACCTGTCTACGTCGGATTGGCCTCCCCCTGCTCTTACTAGCCGAAACGCGATGTTAGCCAGTTTGGCGGTCACCTTGTCTCCGAAGGCAGACACGAGAGTTATCTTTCCTGCCTCTTCGATGAGGTCTCTAGGAATTAAACTATCGCGTACGACCGTAATCTCCGCCCCCGTGTCTACGATCGCTGAGATTTTAATGCTACCGCATTCAATTTCTACCTGGGGCAGGTTTGCAAGGCCTGACTTCGCTTCGTCCACCCACGACACGTTTGCCGTTACCTTACTCCTATCGACAGGCGGGGTTTTAGCTTCTAGCGCCACCATTCGGACGTCACCTTTACGAGGCCCGTCTCCCCGACCTTCTTTCCGCTGTTGGCCCCTCCCCGGGCATTCCCTAGCGAAATGCCCGCCACCGCAAAGAAAACAGGCGAGCGGCGGTCTGTCAGTTTTTGACTTTTTCTCACCCGCGTGGGGTGGCGGTCGGGGATCGGGCTGCTTTTCGCGACCCCATGAGCGGTTTTCTCCGTGAGGGCCATCGTTCGGCTTAGGCATTGTGTCGCGCCCCACCGCGACACCCTTTCCCTCAGCGTCCTCAAATGCTTCGATCAACTTGGCCATTTCTCCCGGCGCCGACCAGCCTGTGCCCTCCTGATGCTTTACGTACTTGTACGCCTCGTGACTCAGTGTTGCCTTTAATTGGTCGGCAACAACGAGTTTTGCGAGGTCGTCTCTGCTCTTTACCTCGTGAGCCTCCATGTAGTTCGAAAAGTAACTCGTCAATCGTGACGCAAAATGCTGCCACGATTCACTTCTGTTTTTCCGAGCCCCCCTAAACTGTCTCAGATATTCCCCCGGAGAGAGCCTTAGCTCTGACAGGATAGTTTCCTTCACCAGACCGTAATCGTCTAACTCTTCCGTCGAGAGCTTGGAAAAGAGGTGCCGAATTCTCCCCGTCACCAAAGGCAGTATGAAGTGGCTCTTCACCTCGTCTGGCACTCTGTATGACCTAAAAATCCCCTCGATCCCGTCAAGCCACACTGGTACCTCTGGGTCCGACGGGATTGGCGTCAACAAGCTTTTGAGCTTTTTGGCGAAGTGATTAGTCTGTTTTCGCGCGGCGCCCCGCCGTCTGGGCCCTCTCGCCTCTCAGCAGCCATTTGGAGCTCGATTTGTTTAGTTTTTTCTTTCTCAATAGCGAGCTGCATAGTCATTCTTTCAAGCTCCATGGCGGCTTTGTTCGCTTCAAGTTCGAACTTTCTAAGCTCCATGGCCTCGTTACTGTTCTCTACGTGCCCGCCGCCCGCGCCGCCGGCCGCGGCGTCAACGACGGAGTCCGAACACTCCCCCTCTGCGTTTTCATTCATAGCGGATGGTACCTCGCCAGCAACGGTCCTACCACTACGCATCAACATGCACTACAAAAATCGGGTTGTTGCGGCCTTCCGAGAATATCATCTGGAACCACCTACCGTGTTCGATGCTTGCTGGCCCCAGTTCGCTGCAACCACTGCTTTTCTGTCCGTCACAAAGTCCGTATGTCGCCACGCCGGTCCGCTAGCTGGCTTTCTTTGTGCTTCGTCCTAGCAATCCGTCGCCAGGTGCCTCGTTGGAACGCAGTCCGTTGGTCCTCCTTGAGCTCGACACTTTTGCCTTGCCCGTCCGTCGGCAAGTGGTGGCCCCGAGACACAGTCCGTTGGTCCCGGTTCCGGAATAGTGCCGCTCGCCGCCGCTTGCCTTGCCGATTTGATTTTCGGGACGTCGTTCCTCTGTCCCTCTCCGACGCCGATGAATGCTTTTCCAGTCCGTCAGAAAGCACTCCCCCAGAACACGGTCCGTCGGTCCGGGTCTTGACGCCGAAGTGGTCCCTTGCCAGTCCTTGGGGTTGGCAGATCTTATCCCATGACTCAGTCCGTCGGTCGGGATCGCCGGATGTCTGCTAGCAGATGGCCGCCTAAGTCACACCGAGGTACGAGCACAGTCCTGTCGCGGCTGCGCCAGTAAAGGTTCTTTTTGCTTCGTTGTTCTGTCGACGATGGATGTTTCGTCGCTGCCGGGCGTCGCTTGTTGAAAAGCTTCCGGACGTCCAGCGATTCCGCTCGCACCTGTGACTTCGCTGGCAGACCACCAAACCGCTCAGACGTTCGTAAAGATGAAAAGTAATTTAATAGAAAAATAAGGACTATCAATCGGACAAGGTTTCAGAAATAGTACGGTGCCAGATATCGGCGCACTTGTTGCCGGAGTGTGGGTTAGGAGGGTGTTGCTGAGAAGTCCGTCTCTCTCCGCTCCCAGTTCCAGACTAACGATCATTCCGCGGGCGAAGACCAAAGGAAACCTCTCAAACCAAAGCAAGCGCAAACAAAACCAAAGCAAACTTCTAAAAGCAAAGCAAGCAACAATAAAATCAAAGCAAACTTCTAAAAGCAAAGCAAGCGACAATTGCCCCGGAGCAAGCGGCAAATGAGTTTTCAAAGAATACGTTGACAAGGCCCCGTTTTTTTGCACGTGGGGTCCGGGGAGCCGCGGAGGGGTCCCTCTGGTGGTGCGAGGCCAGCCCCGCACCCCGGTCATAAATCCACGAACGGTCCCCTGGTTGCAGATGGCCCCCGTTCTAGTTAGCGAGCGGATGACACCGGACAAAAGGCGCGTGTTCGAAGAAAGCCTGTTGGTCCGAGCCAATTTCGTTCTTTGGCATTCCGCCGCCTAATGTAACATGGAACAATCTTAAACGAAAATAAATGGGGTTTGTCCACACAACCTTACAGTCAGTGGTGTTCAGAATAACTACGGCGCCGCCCTTGTCGGCCGGTTTGATAATAATGTCTTTTCTATTGCTTAGGGCCTTGAGAGCGTTGCGATCTGAAAGAGAGAGGTTAAAGTGCCTGGGTTGCTGCTTCCCATAGGCCGCTACTACGTCCCTCTGTACTGCCTGAATGTAAAGGTTGAGATGCTTGTCCCTCTTAGTATCAGGAGTCCTACCATTTGATGTTGAAGGAAGAGGAATCTTGGCCACGCGTGGCTTATCGAAAAAATATTCCTGAAGTCGAAGGCTACGCGCAAAGTTATCAAGGTCTTGAAGAAGCGTAAATTCGTCGTATTGTCCCGTGGTCGGACAGAAGTTAAGGCCGCGGGAGAGAAGCGACTCCTCGGCGGGGGAGAGAGTGACATTTGAAAGATTAACTATGTTGCTGTGGTCAAAACTATCTGGTACGTCCCGTCCGCGCAATGTTGTTGGTAAAGATTTTACACTATCTCTGGCCAATTTCTTTTCCTTTATCTCCATGAGCTGGCCCCGTTTTCCTTCCTCGAATAACTTAAGCGTTGTGATCTCATGAGGTGATAGCACGTTATCACGTAATAGGTTGCCCTCAGCCCTCCTGACTTCAGTTAAAGTTGTCTCGCAGTGTTCGATAGTTATTTTTACCAAATCTAAAGAAGCATTAGTGAGCACTGCGTTCCACTTATCTAATTCCTTACGAGACAAGGTTGTCATGCTATGTTGTAGTTTGATTTGCAAACCCTTAGGAGCAACGCGTGAATTCAAGTAGGTTTTAATATATATATATAGGGCAGACGAAAAAGAAGAAAATAGACGGTGCTATATACAGGGTGTTTTTTTTTAAGTGAAGATATTTGTTTAAAAACGCCTTGAATGTTACACTTATGCGGATTGTGCAGGTGAGTTATACGGCCAGGGGGACATAGTAAAGGGGGCTAATCGTATCTATCAGTGGGCTAATTAATTAAAATTCGTTAATTAACCTTTTATTTAATAGAAATAGACATATGGTTCCAATTAGAAACTTGCTCAGCGTCATCGAAAACCACTAAATCAACTCTTTTTGGAAGAATATAACGCAGGGGCAGCATATTACGGTGTTCCTTAAAAACGCTCAATTTTGACGCGTTTCTTGGTTTCGATTTCTAATCGGAGCGCATCTCTGCGCCCGCGGTCCTGAACCCCAGTGCCAGATACGCGCAACACACGTGCGCCCTACTTCCCTCCATGCTACGAGGGAGGCTTTGCGCCGAGACCACCGGGGGCAGGACCGCGGGCGCAAAGATGCGCTCTGATAAGAAAGCGAAGCCTAGAAACGCGTCCAAACTGAGCGCTTTTTAAAACGTTGTAAAATGCTACCCCTGCTTTATGTCCTTCTAAAAAGATTTGATTTAGTGGTTTTCGATAACGCACAGCAAGTTTCTAATAGACTATTTCCATAAATCCCTGCGACCAACACTGCGCGCGTTGCACTCTGGGAACTAGTTGGCCAGGGAGGAGAGAGGCATGGTTTCTGTTTCGATCGACATCTCGAGAAGAGATCATACAGAGAGCATGAATTATAAACAGCCGTTATCTCAATTTTCCTGGTCCCGAGCGCATCGTTTTGGGTCTCTAAACTAACCTAAATGGTCAGGTTTCGAAGCTTCAGCCCAAGCGCGAACCTTACGTAAAGCTTGTCTTGACAGGTGCTTGTTTATTTTCTACTCGTGCCTTACTGTTAGCGTTTCGAGCTAAGTGAACGAGCCAGTGCTGGGAATCTCGACGTTGCGAAACTCGGGGTTCTTGCTTGTGTACGAGTCAACACGCTGTAACAACCAATAAGTTCGGGAACACCGAGCTCGCAACTTTACATTAGTGTTGCTGGTCAGCAAGTTTGTTACTGCTTTTATTAGTCCATTGATGAAATTACTTTTTTTTTCAATTACCGTTTTTTTTTAATACGCCCGAGTACGCCAGGTAAAACTGGGAGACGCCGTTAAAAAGCTGAAATCGAGCACTTCTTACCCTTTATAGCTGTACTGACCCGCAGCACTATACGAAATGAAGTCCTTACACGCTTGGATTTGTCTAATTCAATATCGCATGAACTTATCCTGCAATCATAAAGGCACATTCACACATACAAACCGCTTTGAAGAAAGCAATAGTCAAGCACTTGCGAGAAATATGTCGCACCGTTCGGCGGACAGCACGTATACGACGCGTGAACCCCGATGCGGTGGGCCAAATGAACTAAAGAATTCCAAACGCGTTTGGCGGTTGCTAGTGGCCATAAGATTTGGAATATGTTTGCTTTCTTTAGACTGAGTATGCCGAGATAGTTTCAGAACCACCGTTCCTACCCAGATCTCAAGCATCGGTAAAGGCGCGTCCAAAATGGCTTCGCAAGGAGTAGGGGACACTTGTTAAGGATCATCCTGGCTCCACATTTATTTGGGCTTTCGGCGGGTTCCTGAAAACTTTAATTCTTTGATTCATTGGATTAAATACGGTTCATTCATCTGCATATGTTCGTTTATTTTGTCCTTGGAGACCACGTACGATGGTGTGAAGCGCCCGTGTTAAATATATATATATATATATATATATATATCGTGAACGAAGAGGCGAGAAAGTGATTATTGAATTTATTGCATTAAAGTTAGGGAAAGGGAAACAGAGCTGGCGAAAAATTGGGCCAGGAGTGGGGATTGAACCCGCAACCTTCGCCTGTCCCGGGCGACTCCTTAACCGAAACTTTAGACCATTAAGATGGCAATTTGGGCCAGTTGGTTCATGATCGAAGATAAGTGCCGAAACAACAAGGACGAGAAAAGACGTAAACACTGGCGCACTCGTAAACACATTAATTCTATAAATGTTAAATGCGAGTGCGCCAGTGTTTACGTCTCTTCTCGTCCTAGTTTTTTCGGCGTCTATCTTCGATTAGACCATCCCGGCCACTGGTTTCGGCGGACTCAATTCCTGACCAGCTCTCTATGTACTGTTAGTTTCGAAATCGCCTAACTGGGTAGACGGCAGCCGTAGCTGATTTAAGGCCCGCGCTAGTTCCGAATTTCGGCAGTGACGCGTCATCTCAGCTTGCAAATGTCGGAAAGGGCCGTCTTCCAAGATATCTAGGGAACCACTCCTCCCCATAGGATAGGCTGCACCGTATATAAAATGGGAATGAGTGAAGATTGACAAGTGCAGCCATAATAATATCGTTAGTGATCCAATCCAATCCACTTACTTAGCAGTAAGTGGATTGGCGCTCAAGGCACCCGCCGGGTCCGATGGCAAGACAACGGTCCTCGGCGCCAAGGGTGGAAACGAGTCGGCGGCCGTGAACACTGTTGCGGACGGCGCGCAACCATCTAGAGCGGTGGCGACTCCCGACCCAACCGTTGTCCACTCCCCGCCAAGCGAGGAAACGTTGTTCAAGGATCCCATCGACATGGATGAAACTGGCGAGTCCATCAAGCGCAGCCTCGACGACCCTGACCCCTCTTTGGGGGGTGCGGTTCCTAAGCCAACCCAGGGGAAGGAAAGGAACAAAAAGGGGCGGTTCCTGCCCCTGCACCCCACTCCTTCCAACGTTCGGACCCGGCACGACTCCAAGTCAGGCGACGACGAAATCGTCCGATCCGACGTCCGATCAGGCAATATGACGGTCAGAGGCGAGGGTTTTCAACGCTCTCCGGTGCTACGAAAACCCTCGCCCTCGAAGGTCATTCCGGCAGTTCGTACGTCGGATCGGACGGTTTCGTCGTACATGTGTTTCGCTCTTTATGCGCGGTCGCCAAGGCAAGTGGCCCATATTAACACGGCATGATTTGTACGTTCTCACCAGCATTGAAGGTAGCATCGCTAAATGTTTGAGGTTTCAGTGCACGGAAAAAACAACACCAAGTACAGCGTTTGCTGGCTAACGAAAAACCCGATTTTTTAGCGGTGCAAGAAACTGAGATGTCTGAAGAGGAACAGGTAGCTAGCGCGCTAAGACCTTTTCTTCTTACGTACGAAGTTTGTGTTACCCACGCTGTCGGGGTTTCAGCAGGCTGCTTTTTGTTTTTTAGCAAGTCATTGCCTTTGTCGGAATTAGCTGTGACCACCGATATGGAAGGACGTTTTATTTTGTGATTTCTTATTTTCAGCAGTTCACTGGCGGCTTATATGCATATACGCCCCCAGTACGGTGAAAGACCGGGTTTCCTTTTTTTATGGCTTCAGTCGTTTCCTGGATTGTGATAGGACAATCGTACTGCTTGGCGATTTCAACTGTGTTGTTAGAGCAATAGATAGGACGCCATGCAGACAACGAAGTGATAGGAGCGAGACAGAGCTAGGCGAATTGATTGAAGATTTTGATGTGACAGACGCCGGAACCGTGAAGAATGATACGTGCGAGATTCGGTTTACGTATTTTCAGGCGTCATCGCACGCGCGCTTAAATAGGATTTACGTTTCAGCCTTCGTGGCAACTACGCTAAAGAGTTATTGTGTCGCTGCAGTATTTCTTTTTTTTTACCACTGTTTTATTTTAACCTCGATTGGCGATTGAAGGCGAAGTTTGACTGGAGGCTGTGGAAGCTGAACTTAAACCTACTTGCTGACGGAATATTTCTGAGCGCGGTGGAGGAAGGTTTTGGATCGCATCTTAAAAGCGCTGGCAGCGATATTTTTGAGGAGTGGGAGACTTTCAAGCAGAAGGTTAAGATGCTGGCGATCGAAAGGTCGTCTGTTTCAGCATACCAGACGCGCCGTGCCGAACGCAACTTAAATGCTGATTTACAAGAGTTGACAAGAACGGAGTGTCAGTCGCCCGGGGTGGCTACTAAGATTTAGAAAGTGTTAAGGAGCGGCTTGAAGAACTGAATGAGGAGCGCTATCGCGGAGCCGTTGTCCGCGCCGATCGGAAAAGTACTTACCTGATGGGTGAGCAGCCGACGAAGCGGGCGTTAGCAGACGAGAAGAGATACGCTCTCCGGAACGAAATAGGGGAGATCGAGTATCAGGGTGTAACCAGCACGAATCCAAGTTTTATCCAGAGGGCATTTGTGGCGCATTACAGACCACTCTTCGAAAGCCAAGAACCCGGAAGGAGGAATCCCGTGTGTGGGGAACTTTTAGAGCCCTTACCGCAACTAACGGAAGAAGAGTAGGAAAGTCTTGATCAGCCAATCACCATTCAGGAGATCGAGAAGGCCATAGATGAGATGCCAAACTCATAGGCTTCCGGTCCTGATGAGTTATGTGCTGAATTTTATAAAAATTTTAAGAGTGTAGTTTCTAGCGTTTTGTTTCAAGTTGTTTCAGCAGCGTACGAACGGAAAGAACTGCCTCTGTCATTCGCGCGTACCTTAACTGTTTAACTCCCTAGAAGCGACGACATCGGAAAATTGTGTCAAGTCACTGGGTACCGCCCAAAAAACACTCTGCATCGCAGATTACGAAGTTTTCGCTAAAATTCTAGCGCGTCGACTCCACAGTGTTGCTTGTCAGCTTATCGGAGACCAGCAAATTTGCGGCATACAGGGTAGATCGATTTTGACAAACGCGTATGTTTCTCTGTCGCTCGTAGCGATCTCGAGGCATGCGACGGTGGAACGCGACAAGTTGCTATGCTCCAAATCGAGCTAGAATAACCTTTTTATCGTGTAAAGCACGATGTTCTTTTTGATGTCTTACATCGTATAAATGTGGGTGAAATCATTTTTGAAGGAGCCAAAATAGCCTATAAAGACTGCACCACGAGGCTTATCATCAATAAGGAACTGACAGAGCCGATCCACGTGAGAACGTCCGTGCGACAGGGATGTCCTATGTCGCCTTTACTGTTTAATGTGTACTTAGAGTTTTTTTTTTTTAGGTGTTAATAATAGTAAACAATGTCAGGGATTCCAACTGGAAAATTCTGAGATTAAAGTCATGAGCTATGCGGACGACATTGCAGTGTTTTGCTGCGACAAGCGAAGTGTTAGCGCCGCAGTTTTATTGACCAAATCTTTTTGCGAGGCGACGGGTGCAGCAATAAACTGGAGTAAGTGCCGCGGGTTTTGGCACGGTGCGTGGGCCACAGCGCTTTCAGGTTTTGAAAGGGTCTGTTGGGATTGCGTGGCGTGCACATACCTCGGAGTGCCCCTACATAGTTACAGAGTGAACAAAACCTATTGGTCGGAAGTCGCCACCGACTTGGGCAGGCGCGCCTCCCGCTGGAGGCAGCGTGATCTGTCCATCTTTGCAAAAGCGATTGATTCTAATGTTTTTCTAATATCAAAGCTTTGGTAAGTTTTGCAAGTCATACATTGTGCGCGCATCAATGTGCAGAAATGTCACCACGTTTTTGCTGTGTTCATTTGTGGAACGAGCTGGGAGCGTATGAGACGTGACAACCTCTTCCACAGGGTACTTAACGGGGGTCTTGGACTTTCTCACTTGTTCGTTAAGCAACTCGTTTCTCGGTTTATTGTTCTACGAGATCAAGAGCACCCATTCATCCGCACGTTCATTCAAACCAATTTGTCCCCTCACTTGCCGTCATTCCTTATCTCGTCACATGGCGGGGAGCCAAAGAGGCTCGTTGGAAACCAGAAAGAGGTTGTTGCGCAGTTTAATTTTTATCTACCCGATTTTCTTTAGACTACCTGTCTGTTGTGAGCAAGAAAACGCTAGCATGTGTCTTGGTCATGAGTTTGTTTCCAACACCACTTTATAGAGCTGTCATTTGTCCCGGTGGCCAGGATGTGCTAAAGCGGGTCAAGGGAATGTGTGTCGCTCCCTCCGTTAAATCTTCCTTTTTTAAACTGCGCACAAATACTTTGCCCGTTAAGGCATGGCTCAGGGAAAAAAGAATTTATGTGCCATGGTCGGTTGACTGTCTTGTATGTAAACAACGAGAAACCATCGAACGCGTTTTTATTTTATGCTGGGATGCAGTTTTTTGGGACGTCCTCCAACGCACACTGAAGAAACAGTTGTGCATTAACCCATCTGGCATTCGCTTCTTGAACGTAACGAATGACAATGGCGTTCCTTTTTATTTGATTATGTTGCTTGGGTTGTGTAGCATATAGAGGTCACGAATGGCGGTCCGCCATGCCGACCCCAACGCTAAAGAAATGAGATATTACTTTTTCAGCCTCATTACTCGAGTGGAAAGGGTTCTTTCAAACCGTGAGCCCAGGCCCGACTGGCTAGGCGTTTGTGAGCCTCTCCTTAACATGAGAGGTTTTTAATGTGTCTACAAAAAGTGTTGTAGACCATTTTTACGCTTTTTGACTGTTTATGTTTTGCCTCTGCAATAAAGGGAAAAAAAGTGGCCGGGATGGTCTAATCCGTTAAGGTGTCACCCCGGACAGGCGGAGGTTGCATGTTCAATGACCATCAAACCATTAGACCATCAGGCCATCAGACCATTAAACCCTGAGGCCATCAGACTATCAGATCATCAAACCATCAGACCATCAAACCCTCACACCTTCGAAAATACGACTCCATCCGACCATCAGCCCATCAGGATTTTTCCTGATGGTATTTTCGATAGGAAAGAGGCCCCACATGGAGCGGCTCCCAGCTTCAACACCGCAGCGGCTTCTTCGTGCGACATACGGCAAAACGCCGTCAGTCCACTGGCGTCTCTTCGTCTGCCGTACAGTGACGAGCCCATGCACCCGCACTGGCCGAAGGCGAAGGCTGAACACCGCGCTGTAGTTTCGAAGCGAGAGCCTCCTTGCCCGCTAAACTCCACCGGGAAATCACGTGACCAAACCAGTTCAGGCAAATTCCAGCGCTCACAGATCATCAGACTCACAAATCATCTCGATCATCACGGTCACCCCACTCACAGCTGATCACGGTTATCACACTCACAGGTCATCATGGTCATCACACTCCCAGCTCATCACGATCATCACACACGCACTCGCACTCACACTCGGGAGTTTTCAGAACTCACGCTCACTGTCACCTACGCCCACTTACTAACACTTACGCTCACAGACACTCATACTCACATTCATTAACAGAACTCACGCTCACACTCACACTTATGAGTTTTCAGAACTCACGTTCACACTGACACTCACAATTTTACAAGACTAACGGCCTCACTCACGCTCACCTCATATCTGGCGGTGAGTGCGAGTGAGCGTGAGTGATCATACTCACGAGTTACTTTTGCCGAGGTCGTTATGTCCCCGACACGGAGGAACAAAACTTTCCTTCATAAAATCGACAGATCGGTACTTTATCCTCACGTTACCGTAAGAATAAAAAAAGTTTAAATTTGATTTGAGATAATGCTTTTCATGTAAGGCTTGATAGAATGTTAGAGGTCGAAGAAAATCAGGCATCTCCGGTAAGTCCCTATTTCAACCACTTTGTTTTTTTTTGCAAATTGAAAGGCACGGTAAAACAGCCTTAGCACGCACATGATCTGGCCACAGCCATGTTCATATACACCAGTGGTTCTCAGAGGGTGGTCTGCGGACCCTTTGGGGTCCGCGAAGGTATTCTAGGGGTCCGCGAAATCTTGCCTCGTCAGTCAAGCCCGGCAATAAAAATTGTTTCTTATCCGATTGAGAAGAAACGTCCCGATTTTCGATTGAGTTTTATCGCGTATATGTCAATGGGAGAAGTCTACTTCACACCACCCCTAAGTAATACTCACTTATTAAATCATTATCATAATTAACCTATACCTCTGCCTTTCCCTCACCACGAATGGAGTCCTCCACCATCTCCGCCGATCATCAAGGGGTCCGCGAACAATCAGTGGTTGAGAACCAATGATCTACACGATAAAATATGTCTTCTATGATCACAGTCAAAATGGGAACGAAGCACATGCTGGATGGATGACCACGCGAATTAGAACTCTGGTACCAGCAGTACATGCGGGAGTTTTGTGAATACCTTCCGTTAAAATCAACGCGTGAACGATAGCCAACACCGGACGCGCCCTAACGTTTACGGTGATGACGGTCCATTGCAACGATGACGGATTGGTGTTCATGTCTGGCTTGCAATAAATCGGGGCTCTGGTTTGCTAGTTCCCGCTTACCGCGATGTGGTAACCGAAGTTTGGGCGGTTCCGATGAGGCTTGCCGTAATCTCGAGCCTGAGCCTTATAATCCGTTTTCCTAGAGCAGAGCGAAGCAAGGGGTTTCTGCCCGTGACGTTCTGTTTGGAACTCTGTACTATTCATGAAACTTTAAAAGACGGTATTTAGAAAATGGCCTGAGCCTTTGCTGTCTTCAGACTCTCCGTTGGCGTGTGCGTCCAATCAACAGACACTTCACTGCCATGAAGACGGTGAAGAAACCAGAGTGATTTCATGGAACGGACATGGCGGTGGGGCGCGAACCAGTGCGTGCTTGGACACTTTCGCCGTGCTTTTCAGTCGGGAAGAATGTAAAAAAAAAATGAAGTTAGAAATAATGACTTAACGCAGATTTCCTATTGCCTCCAGCGCCTAATATCTCGACGAGCCATGCTCATAAAGCATGCCCTTGGGTCATCCGGCGGCCAAATTGTTTTCTTGAAGCAAGGGTCTCAAGTTTCGAACGGCCGTGGAACTTTTTAAAATATTTGTTGCTTATAGCTACACATGCGTCATACCTTGTATTGGATCGTAAGATCCGTGAGTATAGTTAGGAAAATAAAGCGAAGATTGCAAAGTTGTTTTTTATTTGTATCAACTGCTGATTTGACACCCACTTCCATTTCCTACTTTAGCTACTTTATATTCAACCCACCGCTTACACTTGGCACAAGCGGATACTTTACAGTGGACGCCGTCGTTCTAGACAAGCTTCGTATTGACTGCACTTTTTTAAATTGTTTTTACATGCTTCTCGCTCGGGATAAGATTGCACACGACGTCTGTCGTACCATTACAATAGTCGTTCACATAGTGTCAAGTCCAGAATATAAAACAAAAGTATCACGAGCCCTCGTTTGAGATTCTCGTCAGTTACTGAATTACGTATCATCCATGCTATTTTTTTCGAAATGACCCTTTCATTTCTGAAACGTGCAATGAAATGTTTTGAACAGTAGGAATATATGGAAGGCATTCATCACTTCGAACGTTTTTATATTTAGTGTGGACTAGTATATTTTGCTTTAAATATATGAAATGTTATTGCAATATGTGTTACTGTTGGCACTTTATGGAACTCGAAGTCATTGATATATTTAAACTGATGCAATAAATCAATTATAATGCATGAGTTTTTATGTTTCCTACGGCATATTGAACTCTGATTATTTGTGCTAAAGCACATTGCCTTTCCATCGTCGTTGTAGACGCACGAAAATTATTTTTTTATACATTATAAATAAGGTTTTGTGTTTTAGGAGTATACAGATAAACCCCGTAATTTAACCCTAGACTTGGTTTTCTCGAAAATAAAAAAAAATAAAAAAAAAACTAATTACAAATTGTTGTGGAATAAAAAATAACTCACACTTCACTAAAACAATATTTATCTAAAACTGTACTTTCGTTCGCCTGAATACTTTTTATTCACCCGGAAGCCAATGTTCTGCTAGTTTACTTTTATATCTGAGAAACTCACTACACTCTTAGCGGTATCGGATGTTTCCCGAAGTATTCGTGTCGCGCTCAGGCCCACCTTAGAGGTTGGGGAATCTCGCAGCTGTGTTCTGTTTAATTCAGAATAATTCGAGAAAACGCCAATTTGTTTTTGCGGACACAAAAAGAAACCCTAATAACACAAACTCGGCGGGTAATATAACCCCCTTTCAGAAAAGCAACAACAACAACGGAACTCGAGCTATCAAGCGTGTAGCAACTTTTAGTTGAATAAGGCTGCAATGACAAATTTACGCGTCAGTTAGTAGATACACTTCATTTTGAATATGGTTTTGTAGCTTTTTTTTATTACTGTTACAAGGCAAATTCTGGTGGAACAAACCTTAGACTTACATGGCTTCCTTGCTTTGTAGGACATTACTCTCTGTGACTGGTAGTCGTAAATGTCGGCGAACTCAACACCAAGGGACACAGCCATAATTTTTGCCCTCTTCTTCTGTGCGTCAAAGTACTCTTCCACCCAGGCTGGCTGATTCGCGAAAAACTCTTGATACTCATATTTAAGGATGTAACTATGTCCAAGGTAAGGAATAGAGCTAAACGACCACCACCCTGAAAAGAAGAGACAAAAAGGCAGGCAAGAAGTTAATCTTTGGAAGTTTGGCATAAAACGTTGCGTACCCAACCCATGTGAAGCAGTTGAGTAGGACGTGACATTGACCCGTGGTCGCAATTTAGTGTTGCCGGCTACCGGTATAAGGTAAGTTGGCGCCACATAAAAGCACATTCGATAACAATAAAACAGTTATTGAAGTGATAATTTACAGAATGAAACATTAAGAAATGCAGGACGGTTACAAATCTTTGTAATGCGAAATTTGAGCGCAGCTCTTGAGTAGGAGGAGGGGAGGGTACGGAGGGGAGGGTATTCCCCTCCTCCTTCTCCTCCTCCTCCCCTCCCCTCCTCATTTCCTCCTCCTCTCCCTCCTCCTCTCCCCTCTTCCTACTCTGCGCTCCTTCTTCTCCACCTTTCCACCTCCTCCTCCGTACACTCCCCTCCCCTCCTCCTCCTGCGTACCCTCCCCTCCTCTCATAGATTCCCTGCTAAATTTAGCTGGAAAACTGATGACACGTGACCTCAACACCAACTCAGTTTCCAGCTAAATTTAGCGGGGAAACTGAAATCGTGGTGAGGTATAAAACGTCAATTTAGCGGGGAAACTGAAATCGTGGTGAGGTATAAAACGTCAATTTAGTGGGGAAACTGACTTGGTGTTGAGGTATGTGACCGAAACAGGCGCCTTATAGCTGCGCTCTAAAATTGAGTGAACTGCTCGAGCTAAGTTTGTCGTAACCATCAAACTCAAACATATGGCGAGATTTCACGTTCACCATAAAACCAATAATAGGCTGAGTATTATTTGGCAGGATATATTAAAAACAAAATGCATCGCGTCCTTGAAGTGGACACGGTGTCATCGCCAAGCTGACGCGTCTAACCCATCTCGTGTTTATTGCACAGATGCTGATTCTGCCTCTGCACCAGATTTTCCCTGTCACCCAACAGAACCAGGCAGCTCGTCAGCACGGTGGCTTCGTAGTCCCAACCGATAACGCGAAAACGCCCAGTGCTGTTGATTGGTAGAGTTAATTTATATTTCTGGAAATTCAACAGAACTCCGGACTACCCGCGGCCGGCTTCGACAGGGACAGCAGCTACACCAGCGCCACTCTTCAGCCTAAAATAACTGACCCGAATCTGCCTTTCACCGAAAAACGACAGAAGACGCATAATGTGTCAGATTGCAGTTTGTACGGAGGCAGTCGGTTTTTTGTGGCCGTTGCTCTCGTTTCCTTTCTCTCGCGATTTTCGCGCGACAGTGGGAACACGTGGTTGGTAACGGTTATTTGATGCGGGGGAAGCTATTAGGCCTAGCAGGCCACGCAGGACAGGATGAATCACGCACTTGGAGGGGGCGTGATATTCGGTTACGCTGGCAGTGACAGGCCCCCGGCCCCTCCGGTCACGCCGGGGAGGACGCTTCAAAAGAGGGACAGCGAAGTGAGCAAGACATCATCCAACGCATCGGTGCCGCCGTACTTTTTAGGCTCCGAATCGTACATGGTGGACCATACTAATCCTCCAGCAAGTGAGGCTGATTACGAGGGGTGCGATATGGTACGGAGGAAGAAAATCCGTTGTGTGTCAGGAAACAGCGGTGACATTGTTGTCTCGAAAGTGTCGAACGGACCCCGCCAATATCGGGGGCCTGGATACACTATACTATGTTGAACCACAGACGAAGCAAGCATCAAGAACATTAACAGGACGCAGACTTCCGCCCTCCTCAGCGCCGTCATTCCTGAAAAATTTAAGGAGATACGATTCCACAGTCGGAAAAGCATTGTGGCGTTCGACGTCTCAGCGGAAGATGTTTTATCAGATCTCCTGGCTCTCAACGACCCGTGGATCATAAAGGTGAGCACCCGCATATCAAGCGGTGAAGACATCACTACTGACATGGTTCGGGACTTTCAAAAAGACCGGACAAAACACGCAGTTTTGAAAGCCCTGCGAGCTCCGCACCACGACATCCTTGGCGTGAGACATTTTGGACAAACTAACCACTTCGGTCAAGATCACATTTTCAGGACAGTCCCTCCAAGTCACGTTCACGTGGGCTATATATGGTACGTCGTTTCGCTTTACGTGGCCCTGCAATGCGATCGATGTAATAGGATGGTACACGTGGCCGCCGCCAGCGAGAGAGAAGAGACGTGTGCGAACTGTGTTGGAAAACACAAAACCAAAGAGTGGGAGAATGAAACCGTTCGCTCCATTAACTGCCGTCGGGACCACGCCGCCATGTCAAACCTTTGCCCTGTGCTAAGGAAGGAAAAGCAAATCTGCGAACAACGCGCCAGTACGGCTTCTACCCACCAAAAAGGTACGCGTGGCACTTGAAGAAGGCAGCCTGAGTGGACTCGAGACACTCGGAAAACGACAGCAAAAGGTAATGCTAGGATTCCGGAGCCACACCAAAGGCAAGGGTCCTTCCAGCAGTGTTGGGGCAAGACCGCAGAGGGAAAAAAGAGAGAGGCCACAGCTAACTCTCTCCGCCAAGATAGGGAAAGCAGAAAGAGAAAGCAGACTTTAGGAAAGAGGACAAAACAGAAAAGCGACGACCCTTCGCCAGCGCGACGAAAGGTACGAGGAAAGCAGCCCCGAGGCCGACAAAAGACGCAGCAATCCTCAAAATGATCTCACGCCTGTTCAAAGCAGTGAGCCAGCCAGCAGAAGTTCGGGTATATACGAAGGAGGCCGTCTTAACACTGGAGACACTCGAATCCATGAGGGAAACCATTGACGCAATGATCCAGTAAGGACCAACGCCAACAACCTAGACAAGATCACAGAAGCAGCACTCCGCAATTCCTAAGAGTAACCACACCGAAACCTGTGCAGCAGATGGTCACTGAGTTGTTGTTGTTGTTAGAACGTTCTTTATTGCCCTGTTATATATACTATATGTATATATATATATATATATACCATACACACATAAAATGCACCATTGTCGTCTGCATCGGTGCAGGCCTAAGGATCTGCCATTGCCGTCACGGCGGTCTGGGTGGAAGTTGGTCCCAGCGCCTTCGGCTGCTGCAAAGTCGTCCGCCGGGGCCGTCGTTGTCGTAGACGAACTCCGCCAGCTTTGTCCACAGCAGGGAGACGATCGTCTTGTCACGACTGGTGGGCAGAAATCAATCGACATACGTCGCCGGACGGATCTCGTTTGGGAGTTCCTCCAGTTTCGTTTTCCGAAGGCGAGCGTGGCGCTCGCACTCCCAGATAACATGTGCAGCCGTCGCGGTCCTCCGGCACGGGCGACACGCCCCCTCGTCGGGATCGTCGCCAATGAACTTATGGCGCAGCGCCGGGGATAGGACAGTGTTGGTCGCTAGGTGGCGGACGATGGTCTGAGTGCTCCTCGGTAGGTCATTCGGCACCGGAGGAACGGGACGCAACTGCTCGTCCGGGCGTTCCTCCCGCTCCTCACGGAGGTGCTGTAGGGTTCTCCGCCTTCGCTGTTTAGCACTTTCCTTGACGACAGACGGGTCGGCCGGGCCGGCTGCCTCGCCGGCTGAGTTGTGGAATGCGTTCGGCGCGGATGCCATCTGGCGAACTGCTGCTCGCGCCTCGCTGTGGGCCCACTCATTGCCGTCGATGCCCGCATGCGCGGGCACCCAGGAAATAGTAGCTTGGATGTTGAGCTTGTTTCGAAGTACTAGGAACTTGGCGAGCAACTCGCCGACTATTCCCGTGTACGTTGAGGGGCTCCCCCTCACTCGTCTGCAAGTTTTGTACGCGCGAGTCGAGTCGGTGAACAGTAGGAGCCTGTGTGGAATGTCTGTTGGTGCGAAAGTTTAAAGAACACACTGGGATGCTCGGAGAAGTGCCAGGGAGTTCCGCTTAGTGTCGACGTCTTCAGTGGTCGAAAGTGCAGCCGCGTTCGGAATGCAATGGGTGGTGTCGACCCACGCGACCGCCTGGACGTGCTTGGGGGTTCTGTCCTCTCTTTCGCCGTCGTCGCCGGCAGTCGACAGCAAGGTCTCCGCCATGTCAGTGTAGATGATGGTGTGCGTAGGCGGTGATTTGTGCGCGACGCTACGTGTGTGCGCTTTGGCAAAGCGTTTGCGTCGCTCCGAGTTGCACGGTCCAGGTCCCATGTTTCGAAGGACGGGTTTTCCGTCGGTAAGCGTGACCGGGGCGGCCCACGGAGGGGGCGAGTGCGCGTCTGCCGGGCGGACGTCCAGACTGGGAGACACGCGGAGCTCTTCCAATATGGAAAGCCCAGCTGTCAAGTTGCTGAGGCGGTCTCTCTGGGCGAGGTGCGCCAGTTCGGCTAGTTCCGACAGGACGTTCATTATGCCGTGTGCGTACAACTCCCGGAGGGGCGTGTGCTTAGGCAGTCCGGTAACAATGCGGATGACTTCGCGATTGAGTTTCTTGAGTTGCTCCGCCAGCCTGGGCGTGACGACGTGATAGTTATAGCCGTAGAGGATAGGGGATTCAAGCAGCGCCGTGACAAGCTGGCGCGTTTCTCTCTCCTGCGTGCCCCAGTGGAGGTGTGTGATTCTACGGATGAGGCGGAGGAAGGATCTGCACTGCAACGTGACTTTCGTCACCCACGTGGTGACTTTCCCATCTTGATCTATGTAGGCTCCCAGGATCCGAACGGAGGGTTTTCGCCGTATCTTTTGGCCGGCCATGCTGAGGGCGATTTGGTTGCGGACCGCTTCGGTCTTTCTGTGGGGCCCGTTTATTCGGTCTTCTCGGCCGAGGCGGTCATGCCCACATTCCGAAGAAAGCCCTGTATGACGTCGAGGCCATGCTGAAGCGTGTGCTCCTGTCGGCCCGCCGATCCCGTCGTTGCCCAGATAGTGACAGCATCGGCGTATACGGCGAAGTGCAGCGACGGAACCGTTTCAAGGAGTGGGGGAAGTCTTGCCATGACCAGGTTGAAGAGGGTGGGCGAGAGGACCGCGCCCTGTGGTACTCCGGTCCTGTCCGGTTGAGCGGGTCTGATGCAGTCCCCGGCTTTGATCTTGTACGTTTTGTCGTTCAGGAAACTCTTAACGAAATTGAGAAGGTGGCCGCACACTCCGGCAAGCTCTGCGCTCTGGATGACCGCCTCGTGAGGGACGGTGTCGAAGGCCTTGCGAACGTCCACCGCCACCACCGTTCTCGTCTGCACTTTCGAGTAGGCGTCAAGGACCTGGTGTCGCAACATAAGAAGAATGTCTTGCGTGCTCATCCCGTGGCGGAATCCTATTTGATGTGGGTGGAGCGGGAAGTTCCTCTCATGCGTCGCTCGAGGACCACACGTTCAGTGAGTTTGCACAGGTTGCTGGTAAGGGAAATTGGCCGGAGGTTAGTGAGCTCATTCGGTGGCTTGCCCGGTTTTGGGATCGGTATCAACAGGGATTCGCGCCAGGAGCTCGGGAAGTCCCGTCGTCCAAATCTCGTTGATCGCGTCAAGGAGAAGCTGGAGGTGGAGTTCAGGGAGGTTGCGCAGTTCTGAGACGGTTATCGGGTCTGGGCCAGGTGCGCTGCGGGCGTTCGCTCTTGCTAAAGCTGCGTGAAGATCGGCCATTTGAAACGGTTGGTCCATGTCGACCTGCTCCGGTGCTTGGAGATCCAATGCCTGAAAATCTCCGATCATCTGGGTTGGTGTCGCGGAGTCTCGGGAGTATATGGTGGGATCCGGTGAAGCCGCAGGCTGCGGGAAGAACAC